>DWDW01002398.1:0-10273 GCA_018245635.1 Mimoniades versicolor eupheme
GTCCGCCAACATTTTTTGTCCAATGATTGTAATAAGTCACTTTTGTTCATGATTTGGTGTTAATCGATACCTTTTTAGACGTTCTATACTTGGTTCGTTGCCCTGTTAACTACTACTATTACTGATTTTACTATGAAAATGTAAGAGTTCTGCTATATTTAACTCGCATGTAACAAGAATAGAATGAAATAAGTATTGTAAAGAGACATATAGTTAACATTGACTTTGAACACTTGTAGGAGCAGAAGAGTCGCTAATTCTTTCCAGTTTTATCGTTTATTTTTGCCTTTAATAGACAATTAATTATATATTAACAGTGGTCATTAGCTTTATTTAAAATCTTCGAATATCTTTATATACGTATAATCAAATAGAAAAGACTCAGTTCCTCATGACATGTATGAATTAATAGTTTCCTTAAATACTAGTGCATTGAATTTTTACTGTGATTTCTTTTACAGTCTTGTACTTGTAATTATTTAAAACTTTTGAACCTTGATGCCTTAATGCTAGTCGAAGGATGCTATCTGCAACAAAGGTAGCGGTTTCGGTAATGAGCCGTGCTCAAGGTACAGTGATAAGGACTAATCATTTATACGGATGTTTTCTATCGGCCTCCTTCACCAGGGTAACTGTGTTGTTTAATGAACGTCGATTAGTTATAACCATCTTGATTTAGGTGGATAAATACGGAATATATTCCATTAGTATGTGGCGAATTAAAACTTTTTAAAATGGGTCAAATGCACCTTTTTTTTTGTAAAAAAGTGCCCGCCAGGATAGGCGATTCTGATACATAAATAACCATAAAGCTACTTTTTATATAAAATATTTGGTATAAAATATATTTTGTTCTGACGAGTAGACCGGTGAGAATATTGATAAAATTCAGTTAGTATCATTACAGAATTTCATAATCGAATATACATACATATATTGTACGAGAAAATTTTATCATTACGAAACTCATGAGAGTAGATGACTTTATTATTACGCACTACGAAAATTGTAATTTACGAGGTGAGGAGGTCGATGGTAACGAGTTACGAACATTGTTTCAGCAGAATTTTTTGCACAGTAAGCAAGTTACAGTCGCTAATGAGCGAGAATTGCAGTGAGAGTGTAACTGAGTGTAGCTTACGTAAAATAAAAAATTTATTAATTACACATTATTCTTTCACATTACATAATTTCACAATTTGCTCAATATAGGACATTATTGTCCATGCCCTGTAATCGTGAGGAATATTGAATTGTGATCTGTCATGCAGGAAGCGGACAACTAATGCAGTGCCCGTCAATATTTAAGACTGTGTAATGAGGATAATTAAGAAAGACTGGTGAAAATTTTCTTTTAATTATGACATGGTCTACGGGAAATTTGCAAGAAAACGCCAATTAGTATCGGTGTTGCTTTATAATGTACTCGTAAAATGTACAATTTAAAACGTTCATTCAGATATCTAAAAGTGAGATTATCTGCGTAATAATTATAGTCAGGTATTGGCTGGTTTTGCTTCATCATCATCATCATCATCAGCTTTCGTCCCGGTGGACGTAGGCCTTCTCTGAGAAGTCATGGCCATAATCACCGCGCCGGGCATGCGGATTGGGGATCGCATTACTAACATTAGGTTTTTTTACATTAAGTTAGTTGCTTTTATTTTGTAAAATGAACTTCCAAATTAACAAATGAGAAAATAGCAAGACAAAAATATTTAAGTATAATCTTGAATGTATAAATTTCTCATTTGTCGTAATGTGTTTAGAGCTTATAGCAACCATGTTAATATTAGCTTGGTTCAGTCTGAAGACGGCACATTGTGCTTTCCACATTGTTGCATTGCTTCTAACATTTTACTGATAAGTATGCAACTAAGAAAATCCTCAAAAATATTATATTGAGATCCTTTCAATTTTTCAAATTGTACACTCTGTGAAGCAGTGAATATTACTGAGAAATATTCCATATTTATATAGTAGTCCTAAGGCATTTTTAAATAGCAAGAACTTTTACGCCTGCTTTTCGCCGAAGAGGTTGGCAAAGGAGTGTTCGATTCTTCTATTGTACGCTGATTATGTTGTACAACCCATAATGGATAGGGAATATTGCTATATACAAGTAAGAAAAACTAAGAACTACATGACTCGAGGGTCGTTCCCGGAACGTTCCGGTATTAGTAGTCGCACTCGAGACAGTCAAGAGGTAAAATAAATAACAGGAATAATAGACATTACAGTTTAAGAAAACGATGATATTTACAGTATAAAATAATTACAATATTAATTGGATTCGGTAAGTTTAATTGGATACCAATTACGAACCGTAAAATAACATTCTTACAAAAATAGGTAAGTGAAGCTCCAACAAGGTATGTATATGAATAGATGGATGTGTCAAGCTATGAATAAATGAACGTTCGTAGCGCAGTGGTACTGACGTAGCGGCGTCGCGGCGTAGCGCGTAGCACGTACGTAGAGCGGATGTCGTCACGCGTAGACATCACGTATCGGCGGATCTGCCCAGCATTTTACGCAATGTATTGCAATATAGTCGCGCGGTATAGCTGTTGAACATTCTGGTTTGAAGATGCTTTATAAATAAGACTTTCACTTTGGCCAAGTGATAGTTTATGTACATTTATGTAAAGATTTGATCCTTCGCAGGGAATTGAGTTTTACACAATCAAGAAACATTATTTTTTAACTTGTATGGGTATTAACTTAGCCGTATGTTTTTGATATGAATTTGTTTTTATTTACAAAATGTGTAACAAAATGTTATGATATACAAATATTTTAAAGTAATTTGTTACATTTTGTATAAACTTTCCATTTCAAGTAAAACTTTTGTTCTGATCTATAACTGACATTCGGCATGTTTATGTATGTATATAAGCCCATCGCGTCAAGGCATATACTCGATAGTAACTTTTAAAGTGATTTTGTGACCTACAAAAGAGTGGGATCGCGTTACCCACAGCGTACGACCGACCGCATTGTATTCGATCGAGTTAACTTTTTACTTTCACGAAACGTACGGCAAGCGAATCGATAGGCTGGCTGTGCGGCCGTCGCGGTTGCAGCTACGACAATTATTGTGCCGCCTATGTAGCGCGAATTTAGGGCAATGAGACGCGGCGGCGCGGCTCCCGCGTCGCGGCGTCACCCGGGCCAGTCCGCCTCGCGCCCCGCGCCGGCCGCCCGTGTGCCCGCACCCGACCCGCCGCGCCGCCGTGCGCGCGCCGAGCCCGCCCGCCGCGCCGGCCCCGTGCCGCCCCGCGCGACTCTACTCTCGAGAACATGACGCGAGCTACACTGTTGCGCGAGCTCAGGTGAGCGCTGCCGATCCGATACGATCGATTGTCCCGCGATCTATAACTATCGATGTTCTCTCGTGACTGACTCCTTACGACCGCTTTGCCGGGAAACCATTGAATCTTACGTCGTGCTTCTAATTGGATTATTTACTTTGAGCGAACTTTAACTCGTGAAGTGATAATGAGGTATAGGGTGTTGCGAGATGAGGACCTCAGTGGCTGTTGTCATGACCTACTTCAATACATCAGATCGATTTCAGCACTTCAAGTACTACCAATAAATTAGGACCAATAAGTTTTTCAATGATCAAGTGATGATCACGTGCTGCGACGACTAAGGTACGTTCAGTTAAAGTTTAAAAGTTTAACACGACTTGTTATATTAGAAAATGAGTTTTAATTTTATTTTATACCATTAGCAAGTACTGAAAACAAACCGAAAAATAATTGCTTCAACTTTTTATACGGTATATTCTTAGGTGAAACGTTTTATTGAAGTCGAAAGTTCTATGTCGTGTATGTCAGTATACAGATGTCGTGTATGACAGATACTTTGATATATTCGGGATACACTTGGTTTATATTAGAAGTTATTTTGTGCGTATAAATAGCTTAGATTATACATATACGAGTACATAGTAACATATTACTGTGTGGTAATCGAAATTGTTATTGTAGAGCGGTTCCTTTGTCGAGTCTATATTGACGTCATACCTTAGGGTCACAATACGACTCCACACTAATGTTAGCTATATCGTAAACCGAACCATCATTAGGAAATTACTACAAGTACAAACATTTTTGTTGCTATTTAAGTATATACTCGTAACTTTTTCTGTATGTGAGAGTGAATAATACTTTCATGTAGTATTTAAAAGTTTTTATTGCAGACATTATTTTTAGTAGCGGATGTTACTGCATCAATTAATTTCACGGAATTAGATATTGGGAATTTAATGGAGAATAATGGAAAATATATTAAAAAATAATTGTCATTGTTTTTTTTAAATGTTTTCTACAATTTTTTGCAGCAGGAGTTAGAAAGGCAATATTAAAACGATCGCGTAAGGGAAGTTTTTGAGAGATTTATTTTACAAGTGAATTTCAGAATGAAAATGTGATTAAATGTGATTAAATGTGATTAAATACATGTGTATATTTATATTACTAATTTTGACGACATAAAATAATTTTAATAAGAAGTAGTAAGAAGTGTTTGACGATTCAAATAAAAAAAACTTCGAATAATTCCTTTTTGTTCGTCGTACCTTTTGATATTAGACTTAATACCATACGATACGATATGTATGTCGTTTTCTATGTCGCGGTTGACAAGCTTCAGAATTTATTCAATATAATTGTATGTTTTATATATTTTATGTTATATATTTTATGTTAAAAATTATCTCGAAATATCGAAAGTAATGGCTATTTTCACATCGAGAGAGATAATTAGTGAAACAGGAAATTAAATTTTAATTTACATTTGTTACACTTAATGCATTTTTTTATAAACAAAACAGCGAATCGGGCGAATTCTAAAACTTTATTACCATCCGAAATACCGGAACAGGAATAACTCTAGCAGAATGTCACACGATTTCCACAACTCGTGCTGTTGACGCTAAGCTACTTATGCCGGGGCAAATATGTACATGCAATTATGGACTCTCTATAAATTCGGACCTACATTTACTTAAGCTTGTTCTACCAGCGTGGGATGCACGGAATTAATGTATGTTAGCTGTTAAATTTCAAGACTCCTTTCAAGACTCTACTATATTGACCGTATTGGTCAGATGATGTCTGATAGGAACGACAAGTCTCCGACCCTGGCATTTGAGGAGAGTGAATTTAGAAGAGGTATAATAACAGGTACGTGAGAATCAAGATATTTGGCGCTCAATTCTCTTTACCTGCCCTGTAAGGGACCTGGTCCTTACTGTAACATGTTGGCATCAGCCCGCTCAAATCCACCGCTAGATTTAGGCCTGGAGGGTGTGTACCCATAATTCCCACGATGGGAGCGAAGAGCGTGATATTTTGCACCGCCTACGCTGCTGCATGTAGACGGCCCGGGCATTAAGCAATATATAGATCTATATATACATACTTGAAGTTATGATTGTGGTGACGTGTGATTTTTTTTATTTGTAAAGAAAAATAAGCTATCGGCTTCTTGATGGTAATTACGTGTTTCAAGTGGCTCATAGGCAAGTTCTGGTATTTGTATAAAAAAATCGTTGTATTTAAATGACATAGCGCCGAACTGAAACAAGTTCGATGTTTTTTTTATTTTCCTGTCATTATCATTTACGTCTAGTCCAAAGGTTACATTCTATGGAAATCTATACGCTAGGTTTTTCTTGGTTTAACTGATCAACACGTTCCAGGCAACTCAATATGTATTTTCTTCACACATTACAACTGTATTATAGAAGTTGAGTACATTTGAATAAAGTTTTAAATCGAAGTTATAATGCCAATGAGAAGCTGAGAAATTCTGCCGCGACAAATATCTTCGGTGAAAACTTTAGGTGTCGACGCTAAGCTACTTACGCCGCACAAATATGTACACGCAATTACAAGCCGGGCTTAGCTTCGAACCTCTACTTGTTTGCGCAAGTTTCGCTCCAGTTTTAACACAATTGTTCACTTGTATATAAGTGGGAGTATCGTAGAACGTATGTTCTCTTTTTAAATTTTAAAGTTGTTTTTTAAATTTTACTTAGCTCTGTAATACTATTTTCTATTGAGGCAAGGTGACTGCAAAGTGCCGCAAATCTCTAATTTGCGGCACTTGGCCTTATCTGCCTATCCCCTAAGGAATCTGGCGTCAATATGTAATAATAATAATAAACTTTTTCTTTCTTTCTTTTGTTACCTTCATTCCTTTTGTTTCTATAAATAAATGTGGTACTACCAATTTTCTTCAGTTTTCTTGTACGTCCCATGGAGTAGGAAGTTAGACTGTTTGTATAAAGAAACGAACAAGCATGGTGGCTATTTAAACTTGGTTCATTCTTTTTTTGGTTATAAAATCTGATGAAGTCGGTTGAAATGTCTCGTTGCTTTAAAAGACTTAGAAAAACTTCTACCGTACTTTCGGATATTATTATGAGTTTTTAATATGTGTCTAAGGGTTTATTGACCGGTCACGTCATAGAAATAGGCTTATTAATAGTGTTCCCGAATTTGAACATCATTTCTGTTACACCTCAATTTATTATTTAACCTCAGTATCACCTTGAAATTTGTTAACAAAAATCACAGTGTCAACTTTTAGCTTGTTGAATTTATCTAAAAGATTACTGCAATAGTTACGGAAGGTTTCGTCAAGCGTAATGCATTCTTTCAGTAGTTGATGGCAGTTGGAAATTTTATTACTCACATTTCGTATATATTACGTAAATGTTTTCTTTTAACGTAAATTATATTCAGTAGAAAATTCTTCTCTTTTTGGTTGAATTTCTTATAGTTTACAAACTATTTTCTTTAAAAATCTCAGTAATAGAACGAATGATAGACAACAAATTGAAATCTGTAAAACCCGCATCGGAACACGAATGTCAAAGAAGTCTTTTTATTCGTTGGCTTCTTCTACTTTTGTACGAGAATTGCTTTAAATCTTTTTCATCATGTGGAAAAATGTTATATGCATACTAAGGTATATATGTACGTAATGTATTCAGTTATGAAGGGAAGATAATGAGAAATTGAATGAATTTATTGAATGAATATAGAACCAGCTTCATATGTACTTTTCACCCATTTTATAGTTCCACTGTAGGACTCGAATCTCATTTCATAATGGGAGGGTTAAGGCCATGTACATATATTACTTACGTATACGTATATAATAAATTTATTAGAAACTGATAAAAAGCCGGTAAAATACACTCGTATAATGTCTTTTGAGTTGAGGCTCAATTAAAATAATTAGGTTCAATACAAAAAATCTATTATCGAGATAGATAGTACATTCGTTTTAGTAAAACTTAATACATCTACGTCCACATTTTTCTTGTTATGTTACAGTATTCCAACTCTACATTATTATTGTTGTAGAGATGGAAAATGTTTGGAAATTCTTACACTCTACCATATTGAAACTAGGCGGGACGATGCATACGTATATATGAAATAATAATTCAGTACTAAACGTTTCTTCGGTGTTTAAATGTCGCCACGGAGACTGCTTCCGTCGCGTCCTCGCTGCAATTGGTGGGAGCTAATGAAGAATGGTCTCGTATGCGTCCGAAAACTAGTCGAGCCATCCCGAAATATTTGTTAGGATGGTACTTGTATAATGATGAAATATGCTTCTGGATTTTCCATTGTCGTGTTCAAGAAGAACAAGTTCTTAGAAGCGAATTTAATTATTACGCTCCGTTAACTACGCTATTATTACGAGTTCAAATTTCACAAGTTCCGAAGTTGAAACCTACGCTCGTGTCAACGCGAAGTCAGGGCGATGTATTTATGTAATGTATGTATTTAATTATTCTGTTTGTATGTTATCAGGATTATTGTGTTGTGAAGTATCGTTTCACTGCGTGATGTTTGCATAGGCATACATTAAATCATGATGCGAATAATACGTTTCTTCTATGGGCCTTATTGTATTTTAATATATGGTATGAACATTATTTCATGGTCATCAGTCGAGTGCTGCCCACTGCTGGGCTGGACATAGACCTCCCCTGACGGGTTAGACCCATAATCTCCACGCTGAACATAACTTCGGAGAGCAAAGCTTCTGGCACCTTCTACGCTGCTGCTCATAGGCGGACAGGGCATTTAGCTGTGCGCAAACAGACAGCCCCGTACCATGATCTGCTAGCACTGGGTTTATTCGCCTCCTACGACACCCTATATTCTGGCACGGGGTCGATCAATGTACTTCATACACCAACACGGTAGTGTAAAAAATATTTTATAATTAGATATTTATACTGCCTCGTTGGTTGTGTTGGTTGAAAGCACTACTGCCGATAGATAGCACATGTGTTTGGCGTATCACAATAGTGGCACGTAAACGTAACTGGTAAAATGTCGGAGTGTACTACAATCCTCTGCCTACCTCTCCAGGGATTATAGGGGTGACGTTACCCTTCTTTTTCAGAGTTTTACATAGACTTATTCCATGATATAAATTTACGCCTGTATAAGCCCAAATTATTACACACCATTATCACATTTGTATCCATGTGAGTATATTATGAGTATATCGACGATATTATCCTTCAACAACAAACTTCCAGTTTCGTATTTTAGTGACTCGGCATATTTTATTCAGTTTGCTATAAAATCGTAAAACAGAACACATATGAAGCGGACATCGTAGAAACAAAAAATTGAGTACATACGTTGACGGGATCATATTATGTATAAACAGAATAAAAATTCATACTTGAATGTTTCCGCAGGGGTGAATAGCGGAGAGTCGTATTACCACTTGTGATGCATTAACGAGTCTTGCGACCACCTCGCGTGGTTGCAAGCCGCGACTGCTGATGGAATGAAGTGGGCCCTGGATTCGATTTCCGGGTCTGATCCTATTCGATTTTTCTAACTTAGAAATTGTAGATGCAATATTTAATAGTGGCTCGGCGTCTTGCTTTGTGCCCGGTTTATGGTTATAGACTCACCGCCTATTCTAGGATATAACGTATACATAATTGGCGACTCGTGGACTTTACACTCCTCTGCCTAACACTTCCGGGATTACAGGCGTGATGTTACGTTTTTCTTGCATTTATTGAACTAGTAGGATGAAGTTTAATACCAGAGTAAGTACAATATAATGCAGATTAATGACGGGGCGGTTCTTCAGTAGATGCTGTCTATATTATTATGTTTTTGTAAACGAAAGTACAATAAAATTCGTAGCTGTTTATGCGGCACAATGTCCGAACGTAAAGGTTACAGGTCGCGCGTGGAATGACTCCGAGTACGTCACGGCGACCGTTGAAACTTGAACTTTCCAAATATTAATGTGTTTGAAACGAGGTGAAGTAAAATACAGTTTTCTTTCAATACATGTGTTATACGTAACATCGCGCCTGTAATTCTCGAAGAGGTAGGCAGAGGAATGTATGTATAAGATGACATGTTAGTATATTTTTGAATGATACTACATATATTTTACCATTTAACTAATTTTAGATACAATTAAATTTGGACTGAAAATTAATTAAGACCAGCTTCAGAGTTAGATATTCATGAGTTTTTTATTTATTTTTACCAACTTTTTCATGTAACTGAGTTATTATACATATTATGATGCTATATTTAACATTTAAAATCGTCTTAACATATTTTTTTCTGTTATATACATTACAAGTACCGACCTACCTTTTTTTACTATCTCTAAAAATAGCTACCGCTCTTGCTTTTATTCAAAAACCGTTTCCTTTCAAGGAGGGTTGCACGATCGCATATTTCTGGCACGTTCTCATTAGGCCGGCGACGCGGGAGAATTTATTCCGATTTGTTCGAGATCTTTCCTCCCAAATCTAATATATACTACTGAAATGGCCACTGTTTTCTATAAGATTTAGCCGTAAAAAGGACGTAATAAGTTATAGTCGTTGATTAAGCAGAAAGGGACGATGTTATTTGGAATATATGCGTGATCTTCAGAAATCTTATACCATAGGACAGATGCGAAACCCCAATCTTGTAGAACACCAATTTATCTCTGCTCTTATAGGATTACGGTACTATTCCCCATTGCATGTGTATGATAATTATATAAAGTAAATGGTTTTCTGTAAATGTGAATGAATTTGTAACATAAATGAAAATCCTCGAAGCTCAAGCTTTGGAAAAGTCAAGGGTAAATTGTTCCACAGCAAAAATCGAACTGATACCTGCCCGAATAAAATGGTCGTATATTTTTAAATTACGTAGTTCAACTGGTGAAATATGGGGGTGTCCTGCTCTCCTCT
>DWDW01002399.1:0-10272 GCA_018245635.1 Mimoniades versicolor eupheme
GGAATGTTCTACATTCCTCTGCCTACCTCTACGGGGATTACAGGCGTGAAGTTACTTTCTTTCTTTCTTTCTTTCTTTCCTTATTTTAATATTTATACCTTCCTAGACATTAGTCAACATTCTTATTAATACTCTGCAGTCACATATACACACGTACATATTTTTATTACACTTTTTAGCCTTATTAACTCAAAATCCATGGGTGGTGTTTAATTTATAATTGAGAAGTCGCAGTGAACACGGTAAAAGTCGCAAAGGTGAATAATTTTGGACGTTCATTTGACTACAATAATGTTAATCAATGCTGTCAATCGAGAACCAATGGTAACAGTCTCCAGCACCCCCGATGTCTGTTATTGCGATGAGATGAAAGTGAGAGTGAGACCGAAATATTTGACTGTTATTGACATCATTTCTATTACGAATCTGTCGTAAATATTCCTAATGTGTACTGTCACGGGCAGCGGCCTGACTTTCACAATCATTGTTGTTTCCATTAAACCTCTTACGATTCCGCATACGAGAGTTGATTTAGCGGATAGTTTTTTTCTGTGGTTTCCCGAAGCGAAATTGTAATGCGCCAGTTTATTAACGACTTAATCTTATGATGTGGAAAGCGTTTCTAACACTATTGTCCATTATTATTGTTATTATTCTTATTCATAAATGTAAAAACTGAATTGTTGATGCATTAAAGTTTTTGTATTAGCGACATTTTTTGGTTCATTATTTTATGTATTTATATACCGTATACCTACATTGCCTTTTCTGTTAAAATAAAAACTGCCTCGTTGGTCGTGTTGGTTGCGAGTGCGACTGCCGAACGGGAGGCCCTGGGTTCGATTCCCGGATCGGGCACTACAAAATTTTCTAATTAAGATTTTCTAGCAGTGGCTCGGAGTCTGGATATGTGCCCGGTATATGGCAATAGGCTCACCACCTATTCCATCGTGGGACTTAAAAGTAACTGTACTTACTACTACTTAGAATAGTACTTCGAATATGATGAATGGTAACACACGTTCAAATATTGATAAAAATAATACATGAATATTTTATATGACTGTCTCTTTGCTCGATTGGTTGCAAGCACGACTGCCAATCTAAAGTTCCTGGGTTCAAATCCGCGTCGAGTACTGTTGCATTGAAATGTTGAAATTTCTAGTAGACGCGCGGAGTTTAGATTGGTGTTTGATGTATGACAATGGGCTCACCATCTATTCCATGATAGGACGGAATGGTAACTGGTAAATAATAATAAGAATAATAATAATAATCGTGAGAGTGTACACTCCTCTGGCTACCTCTTCGGGGATTACAGACTATTACGGTTTTTACGAGTATTATATCTAAAACAAAAAAAAAATCCCCAACTAATTTCGAATTCGACAGTCGGTATAGCAATTACAACCCCATGCACCCCCGGCAAGGGGCCTAGCATGCCAATATAAAAACAGTAATAAAATAATCCTGACAGATATTTCGTTCTGAGACATCCAGAATCTAATCTGATCCAGACTTCGCGAAACCATAATCTCTACTGTAAAATGTCGCTCCAATAAAACCGTGGTACAATAAAATAAAACACGCTCGTGTTGCCACAGGCGCACTGAGCATCAGTGAGGATGCTTGACTTATGCAATGGCCCATTACGATAGCAGAAGTTAGCTAGTAAACAATGAATTACAGCGGTGTATATGAGAGTTGTACCGTGCGAAACCCGCTGTTGCCTTATCGAGTGATCTAATCGCGTGGGCGTTTGTGAATCTTGGTACTTGACAATTGATGTTGCGTTGTTGTAGGTACTATTGAAGATGAGTTGGTCATCCGCAGGAATAACACTTCAGAATTAATGCTGTAATGATTGATAAGTGTTTTAAAATGGCTACTTCAAATAACAATTAGTGTAAGTAACATCTTTTATAATTTTCATTATTACTTTCAGTGCAGTAGGTATACATTAAAAAGGAAAATCATTACTTACAGTTGTTAATGAAGTACTAGATTTTATTATTGTGACGCTAGGCTCCTTACCGGGGCTGATACTATTACTCAATTAATTTTATTAATTACATTTTGTGACTAGATTAATACGTTATTAATTACTTACCATTGTATGTAATGTTGAAGAATATAGGGAGGCCGAGGAAAAACGAAAAAGACTCACCTATCTTGATCAAATAGGTCAAACATAGGACATAGAACATAGACATAGGACAAGTTGATGGGGGAGTCAGAAATATCGGATACCGGGCGCGCTGTTTGAAGAGAGTGTTGAATGGTCTTTAAGGATAAAGATACTTGGCACTTGATGCTCTGTGCCTACCCCGTAAGGCACCTGGCATGAATATACTATACAAAGATAATTATTTACTTTAGTCCTCCCATATTAAGCTTAATTAATCGCTTTAATCGATTTCTTCACCGAACCATCAACACCTCCTCTCAACATATTGCATCACTAACATTTGTCCGAAGTACCTACCTACTGTGGAAGGAGTAACAGAAGTTCTCATTAAAACGTTGCATTATTTAGTGACAAACGTCCACAAACAAACACTCGTAATGACATGCCATTAACACTCATAGATGTTTGCGGAGGGGAATGTGTTCGTGTATGACAAACTGAATTATTTATCCGACACACGGTTAAAAAAGATCTAGAACTTGTTAGTGTATGTAGTGCATTATTAAATAATATTAGTTTACTATAAATAAATCTCTTCTATATATCAACCTGTCGTTTCTGCGTGATAAAGTGATGATGTCGAAAGGGAGGTTGTTTGGAGGGTACTATATTGTTTCTCAACAAATGCAGTGTCATTGATATTACATTATGAATAGTCTGAATGACGCATGTCATTGGCCGATTGACAAATAAAAATATTTTGGTCAAATATGAATACTGTACGTTATGGCATCAAATGAGTAAAATCCACGTAATAAAATAGGGTTGGATATAGAAACTCAGAAAATATTTTGTTGCAAAGATCTTAGGATAAGATTTTACAATTACTTGTGCCAGTTCTTTTTCTTCTTCGTCGAGTCGATAGCTGTATCGGAAGTGAGCAGTATTTGTTCTTACTTAATCAGACATACGAGTACATAGTCGCCTCTCGGGGAGGCTCCTTTCATGTACCCCCTTGTACCAGTAAAAGTTAATCAACCCTATTATTATAATTGTTATTTAATGAAATTGTATAATACATTGTTATTTATTAAATTGATAAAAATCATCGATATCAGTTTTGTTTTTCATGGCTCATGAGTTACATTTTCTTACAGTTTCAACAACAGTAATACCATTGTAGCGTCAGCAATAAACTGGTGCTGAATAGGTAGTGCAATATCAAAGATAACATAATCGCTCGTTCAACACTGCAACCGTATGTATCATTATTATTCCGACACTCCGAATTCACCTTTGACCCCCCCATCTTTCCTCTCAAGACCACTATTCGAATGAGATAGGGTCGAAAATACAATAGCAAACAATTTAAATAAAACTAAGCTCTCAAACACTTAGTAGAGCACACATGTGTTATTTTCATTATTACGATAATTTCTCATTGGGTACATGTTACAAGCAAATAAACATATACTACAATGAGTAATATGAAAACTTTTCGCGTACTGAAAATATAAATACTACATCGTAGAGACGTGAAATATGTATCTCAAATATAACAAAACCGAAATATTTCGCATTAGAGTAAATATTTTCTTTCTATGTTACTATTGGGATCACGTCGCCTTGCCTTGCCCTTACGAGGTGCTCAGAGAGCATTGAGTGATAAATACCTTTATCCCAGTAAACCAGACATGCTTTGTCCACATTCACTATACTTTTCTGCACGCATGCCGATTTTATTTATCTAATTATTACATCAGAGCCTCTATTCATATTGAAATCAGTAGGTGTGTGTATGTGGGCATATAATTTCTGACGGTGTATAATTTTTCCTTCGTTAGCAGAAAGCATTCTGCTAGGTTTGTATCCATCATTTGCAGTTACATTGATATTGTTGCGTGATAAATACCCAAAATCTAGTTGAATGTTTACAGGAACGTCTATGGTCTGCAGCGAGAGGAAGTTTCTGTTCTACTACGAATGCGGCCTGAAGTAGGTTAGATTAAAATTATTCATAAGATAATTACCGATGTATATTATACATATATTATATACATGTTATTCTCCTTAATATTCCGTAAGACAGGTGTCATTGTGGATTATTCTCGATAATCGTGTTTCAAAAATAAATACCAGCTTGGTATAAAACAAATTTAATGTTGTAGATATATGATGTAGTCTTTATGTAGGCATTCGATACACATAATTCATAACTCAATAATTAAAAGCAGTTTGAACGCAATGTAAGTAGACGATTACCAGATTACTTGGCCCGCTCTCAAGTACTAACGTAGAGTAAAATATATTCATCCCAAAACATTTCACCCGAGCGGGCCAACGGCGTCCGCTAATATACGTATAATAATACCGTTGTCTTTAAATTTGAATAATGTATTCGTTCCGATGCGATCATATTTCAGCGATCCATTAGATAGTCCCCTCTTTCTAGCTATTCTTGTTTGCGCGGCACCAAAGTCGTTATTAATTTGTCACTTTTAATTCTGTTATACTGTATACAGTTGTTGTTTCGGTTGTAATAACGTTGTTGTTGTTGTTGTTGGAAAATTAATTTTAAACTTAAAAAAACAAAGATATTCTCCAGAACATTCTTTAACGAGATGCTCCTTCATTTGCCTAGTTACGTCGCTACGTAAGTAACTGTTAGCTTAAACCGCGACCTAGAATATTTGGCAAGGAAATCCCGATGCTCTCGCCAAACTGTTACAACCAACTGGTGCAAAGGCCTCATTCATAAACCCTAATGTGACTATATGAATTATATACAAATACAGGGTTTATAATCTTCAGTGTTCCATTGTTAACCACATAAATAATTTTACTAGTGCAATAGATTTAGCAATAGCATTTCCTTTTAGGCTGGAAGATATGAATAAGTTTTACCAATACGTACATGTTATATCATTTTCTTAAATATTACATGTTTTATTCCTTTGACCTTAACAGTGTTTACCATCAGCAGATAAAACTCTAATAATTGTTCAAATAAGACGAAAAACTAATCTAAAACTCCAACAGAAAATACAATAAGGAAAATCATTTGAACAGAATGATCTTGAAGGGCAATTTGACAAGTGACATTACAATTAATGGGAAAAACCTTTTCACGGTAAATGGTGCGAGGAACCGCTTACCAGTCATCTTAGAAGGGTTTTTATGCGCACCATCACATATCGAGTAGTGAGGAGTATATTTCAATTTCCATTTCGTGTTCGTAAGTTTTATCATATTGGCGGTATATGAAACGGGAGGGTATAAACATAATGATATTACCATGAGATCTGTTAACATTATTTTTGTATTCAATTTATACAATTACTTGTTAATTTACAAAAAAACTCATGTTGGTTACAATTCTTGAACATTTCCTAAAACGTCTGTATATCCAATTACCGTGGACTCTCTAGAGACGGGACATATTTAAACATTTCGTAACAGCAGGCGATTCTGTCGAGATTTGGGTTAAATAGAACATCATATGCAGCTTTACCCTCATGTTAAACAAAAGCTGGCGTCCAGTGATCACCGCAAATTGCTAAAGCTCTGTCGTCCGTTGGAACCTCAAATTACAAACATTGTAACAGTGGAGATATTCTAATTGGTTACCACTGGAAGGGTACATTGTTTGCATAAGCCGGCTACGGAGCGCGCTTTATTTTTACACGTACTCAATTTCCCGCCTCACTGGGTGTCTCGGCGAATAGATATTAATTTACATGAATAAATAAAATTTGCATTAAGAGCGTCCGAGACGCTGGGAGGAGCTGGCAAAGGAAACTGCGCCCTAAGTGCAACGCACCACGTTTTTCGTGTTAAGTTATTAAGCTCACGCCGACGTTATCCCTGGATACGTGTTTGTTAATATCAGCGGAATAAATGAACGTCTGTGTACTTTTTAAAGTGTTAGCCATTAATTTTCATAGTTACCCTTAAATCTTATAGCTATGTTTTCGTCACTATAGTATTAGAAAATACTAGCAGACGCGTTATTATTTTATTAATTTCACACATTACATAAAATATATTACCTATACGTAAAATGGTAAAAAGGCTTACATTACAGTTCGTACGTTATGTAACGTATTCATTTTATTGTGTACCTGTAATATTAATAATTCATTAAGTAAACGTCATTAAACAAGCTACATGGCAAGAGTGCGCCTAAATTACGTTAAAATTACAAACGGTAACGTGAACATTTCGGCGCACGCCGGCAGTTTTGTTGTTCCACCAATTTCCATATCTGAAACTCCAATGTGCTTGTTATAAAACGCATTTCGCTCATATATTTATTCTATTTTAGCCATATAATGTGCCGTATACTGTTTTCTTCGAGTACGTTCTATGAATTGTCATAGACTAGACTAATGGAACTTTTATATTTTTTATATTTTCATATTTAGTATAATCAGCAGTGTTGTTTGTGATAACAACTGTTTATTTTAATTAATTAAAAGGATAGTAATAAATAAGGTAAAAGAATTTGTTTTATTGTATTATTTCAATTAAAGATGTACCATGAGATGATAAAACTAATTTGTCACTTAAAATACAGATTGAATACCATCAAATGCAAATTATTTTAATATTACGGTAGATAATGTTAATACATATTTCAGCAAAATCATGTAAGAATGTATTTCCCAAATTTCCCTATCAACCACAATTTTCACAGCGCCGGTCCATTCTACCCTATCTTTCTCGTGCTAATTTTATTTTCCGTATTTGCTTCGTGTGGTGAAACTTCTTTACTTTTTATTTAAAAGCTATAATTACAGTAGAATTTATAGTTCATTTAAATCTAATTATGAAAAGTAATTCTATATATTATGTATATATTATTATTACACCATCACACCTGGACCCTTACGCGGTAAGCAGAGTGCTAAGTATTAACTTGCGTTTCATATTGTACTCGGTACAATATAAAAAGTGTAAATTGTACTAATAAAAAATCTACCTCATCTAAATAACAACGGGGGTAATGCGGTCTGGGTAAAATCCTAATAGTACATTGTGTACAGCTTATATGTTAAATCTGAAAGGCGACAGTAAGAGAGGTCGCAATTAATTTACTCAAAAAAACGTATTATGACAGCTTGCTATATTCGTAATTTGAAAAACGTAACGTTCCATATTTGTGTTTAAACTTATAGAGATAACCATGTATTTGTCGAACATACACCAACAAGGATATGTTATGCTACTCATAAAATCAGAATTAAAAATAATCGTTTCAATGATTCTCGTAATAAAATTTTCATAGAAACATTAAAATCTATTATGGCTAAGTTATAAAATTCATCGATTGACACGGAAAACGCATTGTACAGTGACGCATAGATGCTGAGGTTCCGAGAACTGTACACGTGTAATTGAGAGCGATGAGCGGATTATGAAAATGTTGTCAATAAAATTTTGTATTGGAATATTTCACTGCGACTCCTAAGTTTCATTACACAGCATCAAGCAAGACCTGCAGTGTGCTTTACGCTGCTCCAATATGAATTTATTTGTCTGATGTTTTCAACAATCTTGCACATGGTCTTAATCAAGATCAAATCGGCTCTTAGGTATATAACTTGGAGTGTTAAAAAAGAGTTGAGAACTTTAAGAACGGTATTAAAATTTCTCACAGTTAGTGGATTTATTTTAATTTTATCTTTATTATACCTACTTCAGTTGTTGCTAAATTTTTTCCGTCTATTGTTTAGAACTTAGAGTCCATCACCATTAGTCCACTGTTGGACATACGCAATAAAGGAAGTATTGCCCGTAATCTCAACGCTGGGGCTTGGGCTTGGGGAGTAAACTTATACTACGAGTATATTAATGATTTATTATCAGTCTAACGTTCACATTACCATGAACATTATTATGAGCTGATATTGTAGAGAGTGTTGACTAGGAATATTACTATGTGCTGATATTGTAAAGTACATAGAGGGTGTTTTCTGCGTTTATTTAACCGCTTACCGCATGTCATTAATACCACACCGCGCTATGGCGCGCCGGCGGTTTCAATTTGTCATAAAATTTATCGCTATCCTCCACTACTGGCACAAACATATTGGAAAATTGTTTCCAACTATTCCATCAATAGGTGTCTTTAGAAATGCAAATAGCGCGTAATACATTTAGTACTTGCGAGTGGTACATGTTCTGATAAATGATATTGAAAACAGGAATGAAATGAGTAAAATAATTTGAAAATAGAGTTTTTATGTGCTGTCTATGATAATGAATACTCGGAACTTTCAAAATATAAACGCAAATATAACTGTTTATCTACTGTTTGTTTATATTCTGTTTGTAATCATATTAAGTTAAAACCCGCCAAAGCGATTAGACATGGAATTAGCTTAAATCTTGAGAAGAAGAGCCTAAAAAAATTGCTTCAAAGCGAAGTCACAAATAACAACAAGAAACATATAGATACTAAAAATGCAGAAAATAAAATCTCCCAAAATTCAGCGAATCTTTAATTCAGTAGATCATAAGTTATATTTGACTTACTTATCTACTGGTAGTATTTAAATTAAAAGAGAAATTCGTTTTAGTTTGCTTATAATCGCGTTTATTGATTAAATCAGACTAAGAAATTTTGAAAATTAATGTATCAAAAAAATCATGCTACAAATAGGTTTTCATTACCAAAATTAAAACTGTTAATGTATTACAGCTTATATTCCACGGAATGTATAATATAATTGGTAAAAAGTGTCAGAACTAAACTTATCTACCTATCCATTCAGGAATACAGTCGTTATCAGATCGTTACAATGGATTACGATCATTTCTTGTCTCCTATTAAAATAAAACCGAGGCTTTCACAAGAAGGGAACGCTGTAATATCACAAGAACACGGTCCCAGACAATATGATAATGAAGTTCTCTTTAGAAATCCCTTTCAATACAGCACCAAGTCCAAATAATGGCGCGGCTAGATATAACCAGGACTCCCACCTCGTATTTTCCGTATTAAGTATTTTGTTGAAAGCTCTTTTACCGGCGACCCCTCTCGTATCAGATCCGATATCATCCCCTCAAAATTATGAAAGTGTGTAAACATTTCACGCTCCGAACCTCACCCCTATTCACATTTCCGTCTGTAACTTATTATTATCAAATCAGTCCATAGATACCGGTTAGATACGATACACCCTCCCCACGTTAATGGAAAAATAAGACCATGTTTCTGAATTTAAATCATTGTTTTACGTTTTTTGTTATTTAGGGGCCGAAAACATTGGTCTTATTAAACCGAGTTGCATTATCGTGTTGATATCTAAAAGGTATGCGTGTTAGTAAAATTTGGTGGCAGCTTTGATAATGTATGGACGTTTTTACTATTCTCTTTTATTGTTCGTAAAGTTTAACTTAAGTTGAACCACATGAAAATTCCATTAATACTAATATTACGCTCGATTTTCCTCCGCGTGTGAAGTCCTGGAACTCGTTTTCAAGCTAGTCTGATGAGGGTTTTAAATACTGGTTGATTGTCAAACTGCCTTTAGGGAAAACGTAACATCACCCCTGTAATCCCCGAAATGGTGGGCAGAAAATTCTTGTCTCTTACGTTTTCACGTTACGTTTACAACCCGCCATGGAACAGGTGATGAGCCATTGGCATAACAGATGGTGAGCCTATTGCTCTTAGGCAGTATTTTAAACATACTTAAGATATTCAATAAGGGTTATGTTTAAAATACTCCCTGTATTTTAAACATACTTCAGATATTCATTAAGGGTTATCGGCTGTTATTTTATAGGTCGAGTTCTTGGTTTTCGTATTACAACTCGACTGCTAAATGCGCTTTCAATACGACTGTTAAGGTCCTGGATTTTTTTTGCCGCGTCTTTATTACGTTCTTCATATGTGTATGCTGGTTTTAACACATTCTGACTCAACTATCAGCCAGTTTGTCACCTATTTAGTTGAGAGGTGTGAATCTTGGCCTTCTTTGTCACCTACAGTGGGTGGCAAAGTTATTAGAGTTAGGTATTTGTTATGTGTTTTTTGTATTTTGTTCGTTTTATTATTTCTATTTAGATTTTCTAGTAGTGGCTCGGAGTCTGGATACGTGCCCGGTATATGGCAATAGGCTCACCACCTATTCCAT
>DWDW01002400.1:0-10270 GCA_018245635.1 Mimoniades versicolor eupheme
AAACTATTGAGCTTTTCTAAATTGAAATGTCAATATCTCGTAACCCGGATTTGTGCCAAGTGTACGGTAATTGCTTCACCCTCCATTCCATGGTGGGATTTACAATGTAATTCGTCTCTGCCTCCAAACTGTTGAAGATGAACAAGTTAATATTTAAAAGTTAGAAATATGTAAACTTTTAAATAATTTAATATGTAAACATTTAAATAATTTAAAACTCGTATTAATATATTAAAATCAAATGTACACATGATTATAAATCAATGGAAACACACCCGGACACCCGATGGCTAAATTCGCGCGTGAATTTAAATCTCGCCCCGGGATAGGAAGCGGTGATTTGTGGTTATTTACCGCGGCTGTTAAGTTTCCATTTTGGATCGCCGCTCGTGCGGAATCCGCGACGATTTCGATGCTGAATCCGTTTTTAATTTTACAGAATAGGGCCGCGAGCGTCTTTTGTTTTGTTATGTAAAACATTTTATGTTTTCTACAGTGCGTTAGAAGTATTTAATATAAATAGGATATTGAAGTACTTATATATGCCGCATGTATTCATACAAAATACCATCACCACCTGTTCCACAGTGAAACGTAAACGTAAATGGTAAACCGTGGGAGTGTTCTACATTCCGCTACCTACCTCTTCGGGGATTACAGGCGTGATGTTACGTATTCATGCAATAATTTAGCTCGTTATGGTCTTCTAAGCCCTACTCTGGGGATCTGCTTTGGAGCTAGAATAAATCTTTGATTGAACGAGTACTTCTTAAGTTTGGGTGTAAAACTATCTTTATACATATAAGCGTATTTATAGACATTTATCTACTCATAGTTTTCCAATTACTTGATAACCAAGGAACAAGCACTGTCACCTTTAGTCTCTTAGCCCTTTCAGAAAGGAACTTTTTTTTTCAAAATGTTTCTTTATAACCGATATTATCAAACTAAATGGACACAAAGTACGTAGGGAAAAATAGTAGAAAAATTCTTAGAGCAGCACGTCAACGCGCAAATGCTATGAAAAATAATAATCACGATATTAATATTCATATAATTAAGCAGCGATTCTTCATTAAAACGAAGTTTTAATTTAGCAGACACTTGAAAAGGAATGTCAGAGGAGGTTTTTGGTAGTACCTTAGTGATATTATTAATCTTTTTATCGCTTCACTGTTGGAACCGGGTTACCTTTTAGAACGAGTAGGACAGTGTCTGCCACGCTCGCATATGCTGGAAGAGAAGAACAAAAATAAACGGTAATGAACATTGACAGATATTAAAAGTACCTGATTGATATTAAACTACTTGATTATTTCGGTTTTTTTTTTTTAATATGTATTCCCTTTCTAAAGGAATCTGTTATTTAAAGAATCATTGTGAGTTAATAACAAGTGAATTAAACTCACACACATAACAGAAATGTATGCGACATTTGTCAGTAAACTCTCATTTAAATTCTGTGTTGCATTAAGTGTTACGCTTAATGTCGAAATGACCGTGAAATAAATATTCTACGATAAAGAAGAGATCTCCCTTATTCAAAAAACACAAATCATAAACAATTTATTTAACACGTTCAAAGTGTGTCCTTTTTATTAAACGGGTTATAAACAATAAATATTTTGATTAACTTTGACTCCACAGTTACTTTCAATACAAATTCTAATCAGCGCGGCTTGCGTTGAGTTATGTACTAATATTAAATATTTACAAAATTATATTGAATATATTTGGAATATTTCATTGTAATAACATTCATATCATAAAACAGATGAAATTATTTATTAAATATTATGGCGGGTTTCGAAGTCTCTACTCCACGTCAGCACCACAAAATTGATTACCGATCGTACAATTTACATCTGACCAAAAAAAAAACTTTTTTGGGTTCATTTTTTTAGTAAATCAAGATGGCGCAAAATTGAAATTCAAATCGTGTAATCCAATCAGTCTGTCGACGAGACAATCTAGAGGTGGATTTCCCTCCAAAAAACCCTTTTGTTCAAACAACGTGCCACGAGCAAATGTCACAACCCTTCCTGACAGCCTCGTTGGAAATTCACTCCGGATCCAAGGGTTGTGTGACGCACTCGGAGCCAAAATAGCGGCGTACATAGCACAAAATGACCCACACTTATTATTTTTTTCATAGATATACAGTGAACGTGTGTCGCAAGACGCGATTAAGCATAAACATATTACCGAGGTATACATATAAGATACATAATGTTAACGAGATCCGATTAAAAATTTGAATCATATTGTATACAACATTATTCGCTACTTCCAGCATAGGTATCCACTAAAAAATGGACGAATATTTCAAGAAATATTTGAACATAAACGACATGTAAGTATGTGTACGTAAAATTATATGAAACATTTACGTATTATACATTAATTTGTAGTAATGTTTCAATTAAGTACGATGATAAAAGTCTAGTAGCTAATATATAAACTGGCAAAATGTGTTATAATAAAACGCCGCGACATTGGAAGACAGGGCGTAATAGAATAAAATTTGCATAGCTCTCCCAGAGAAACCGGAGAAGACTTAAAATTTAGTAAATTTACTAAATCTAGGCTTAAACTGATACGCTGTTGGCTCCAGACGGCGCCATACCGTAGACTAAATACGTAAACAAGCAGAGATACCACCACAATTTTCGTTTCTTTTTTGACATTTTCGAATACTTTTTCAATTTTATTTGTCTGAACAATTAAGCACACAATTGTTTACAAGTATATGTCGTATGTAATATAGAATACAAAAACGTTTATTTCGTCCACGCAACGAACGAACACACTCGTAAGACAACTAACAATTACCACAAGACCATAGACTAACACGCATTGACAAGAAAATTAATTAGATGAAAAATAATTAGATTTGCGTTTGCAGCGTGTAGCCTGCGCAAGCATTTACATATTATTTTTCTGTCAAATATATTTGACAGAGTGAGAGTGAGAAAACTTAGGCAAATTCGATTTCTCCATAAAATTCTACTTTTTGCCCTCAAGCAGCGTATGTCTACGTATGTCTCTAGCTTGAGTTATTCTGAAAAAGACCCGAATTAACAATAAAACGCTTACTAGTGATAATCATGACTGGTTTGAATGGGTTTTTTTCTTTCTTTATAGGCATTAAAGTAGATTCAGTATAATAAAGTACTAAATCATTGCTTAATCTATGTAGAGTTTTGCATTTTACCTGAATATTTGTTCTGTGCGCGGAGTATACAAATTGATTCGAGAATTCGATTTGTACAAGTTGCCGTGGATAAATAGAGATGTTAGCTTGATGCCTGCTAATATATTATTTCTAGTTGTAATGTATCGTAACATAACATCAAGCCTGTAGTCCTTGAAGAGCTAGGCAGAGGAGTGTAGTACACTCTCTGGAAAATGTAAATTAGAAAAATCTAATTGTGCCCGACTCGGCCTTGAACCCAGTACATCTCGATCGGCAGTAGCGCTTGCAACGACCACGATCAACGAGGCAGTCATGTAATCGTTTCGTATAACTTAAAACATTTTTTTTTCGACGCTCTTATCGTTCCACTGTTGGAACATGGATCTTCTCTCAGAATGAGAGGGTAAAAGCCATAGCCTGCCATGCTGTCCAAGTGCGGGTTGACAGACTTCACACGCCTTAGAAAACATTTTTTTTGAGAACTAAGGTGTGTTGGTTTCCTCACGATATTTTCCTTCACCGTCATAGCAAGTGATATTTAAACTTAAAACATATTAATAATAAATCTTATAAAATATCACACACGTCATGCACATATTATTAAAATGTTTTCAGTTACAGTATTTCGTAAATAAGATATTAAACGAGATGGTCACATTCGGCCGACCCTTTGTACCGTTGTTTATTAAATTAATGTCCATATTTGCATGACTTTGTCTTCATAAGAGCTTTTGCAATGAACATAAACGAATACGAGCAAATTTGATCCGTATCCCCGAAGAGTAAGACACACAATTGGATGTAAGTTTCATATGTGATGGTATTTTTGTATGTGAATATTTCGTTTGAGGTAGAGTGTTTCTCTCTACTGACAATAGTACCTTGTTTTAAAATAACAAAGATCTGATGCTCGTAGAGTTTTTGAGATCTGCTTTTTGAATTTTAATTTGGTTCCCCTTCTCTCTTTTGGCGGGGATGTGTACGTTTTTATAATGACTTTCTGTGGCCTTCGCAGCAAAATTTCAGGTCGACATTCGTGAACATTTATACGCATTTATACGTGAATATTTATAGAACGCGTAAAGAAAAAATAAATTGCTATTTCTAGCCAGATTATTTATCTAGACAAGATCTCTTACTTAGGCTTTGTTTATTGTTAAATATTTAATTATTAATCATTTCATGATCAACATTATTGGTTAAAATATTTCTTTTCAATATAACGTAGTGAAATATAGCGTACATGTCATCTCAACTGAACTTAAGTGTGTTTTTGTAATATCTTCTTTAATACAACTGTCAGCTGCTTTCCTTATTGGCCCTGCTTATTGTTATTTGAATAAAAAAAAGAAATCGAAGAATAACTAAATGAAAAATCATTATGATCAAAATGAATTTATCGTGATTAAATGAATGACAATGAATACACTTGAAACATGAAAGATGTTCTTTTTTTAAATTCACGTTTCGTTGGTCATTTGCGTAGTACAATATAGATGGGTAAGGCAGCGCTATTGTACCTTAGCTTTGGCTAACAAACATTTACATGAATATAGTACGATATACATGTTTCTAACGATTTCACATTTATAAGAGAAAAAGAGAGACAGATCGATGTAAACCAACAGACTAAGGAAGATATAGAAAGGTTGGCGAATAATCTCGGACTATAACATACAAAAATCCTCAAGCCAATTCTACTCATAATAAACTGTACTAAAACAAAATTGACGCTATATTCCGACGTAGGCGATTATAATTAGCGGGGACCCCTCGTCGCTAACGTAATAAGGGGCGAACGGGGGCCCTTATGCAATAACCCACCTAATTTGATTTTTATTTTGATCTCGTTTGTCCGTTTGATTGTCCTCCGGGCGAATGTAGTTAACTTCAACGATATTAGATATGATTATGTGGATGTTTTTATTGTTTTGCAAGGCATTCAATTTAATGTGTTAAAAATTACTGGGTCATCAACATCGCTTAGAACTATTGCATCCTGAAGTATGACCAACCATATATGTAGACCAACCGTCAAGATTGGCCAATTTTTATATCAAAGCTTTTAATAATTAATTATTATTTTATCACCATTATATTATTATATCATTTTGACAGATTAATTTTTATTTCAATACGGCATTTTATTTATATATTTTTTATTTTAAAATCACCGAAATACGCATGCACTGGATTACTTTTATTTTAATTTAGTATGACAAATTGTATGTTTATTTAACATCAAATATATTTTTGTAAAACTGAAATTGTCATTACCTTATGTGAATTATGTTTTATTATTATGTCAAGTGATTCATTGTATTTTACTTACATTTCTTATTTTCAATGTTCTTAATGTTATTATTTTTATGAGTTTTTATTTTTAACTTGCAATCAAACGACTCGCATGCGATATACACCTCGCTATGGTTGTAATGAAACTAAGCTTTTATATTTAATTTACTTAACCATCCATTTTGTAAATCAGTGAAATTCAATGGAATAATAAATAAGTACATAAAAAAATATTAACAGTATCGTAAGTCTGTATCGACGAGTATACTGATCAGGGAATAGGTGGAAAATTAGAAAAAAAACGAACACCGTTAATTTGAATAAATGTTTAAGAGAAGGCGATACCTCTGTGGACGGAAATGACGTTCGATTTATGTTTTTGTTGAAATCAATTTTAGAGGTTTCTAGACAGTTCTAGATACCTACATACTTTGCTGTAATGTATTCTTTTATACATATTGTGAAATCTTTTCTGTACTACGCTGTTGTGGTACCTACTGTCACATTTATACAATTTGTGATTGAATTAAATATCACTTGCTACCACATTGAAGGAGGATTTAGTGTGAAAAACTTTACATTTCAAAGTATCTAGTAATGTTCTTTAAGGTATTAACAGTGTGCCAAACCGCGCTTTCCATTTCTGGGAGGAAAATTATTTTCATAAATACAGCAAGTTCTCCTTCAAAGCGGGCAGCACATTGGCCACTCCTCAGGTGATGCAAATGTCCGTAAGCAGCGGTGACCACTTGCCATTAGGTGGCCCCTTTACCACGCTGAATATTTTACCTCGCTGAATATATAAAAAATAAAGGGCTGATAATTAGATGAACGTAAAGTATTAGCAATTTCATTTCGACTCGTATCCGAAGACATTGTAAGAATAGACGATAATAGATGTAGATGTGCAGTAAATCATATTTGTTTAATAATAAAAAATCCATCTCCATTCGCCAACCGCCAACAAATTGAATTATCTAAACCCGAGGAAGCCCCACTGTGATATAATTTTATTGAAAATAATAGCGTTCGTAAGAACGAATGGCACAACACATTTTACCGTAGATATTTCTGTCGAGCAACGCTACGGTTTTTATATACGATTCAACATTTTCGGTAATATTTCGTTATGTTTCATAAGAAATAATTATTACTCTATACATAAAATGTCCATTTAATAAAGACAGTTCTTGTTTCAACACTTTTAGGCTTGAAATTTTGAATCCGTAAAAGTCTTAAATTGAAAATACAAAACTCTCAGATGTAATATACATACATATCTTCACGCCAAAATCCTTATGGGGTTCGCAGAGTGCACCGAATGCCAAATATCTAATAAGATTGCTTATAAGTATTTCTGATACAATAAAGTGTCAACTTTATACTGTTATAAGAATACACTAATGTTAACTTAATTTGAAATTAGAACTAAAGTCTTTATTACCTACTTGATAGGTACTCGAAGACCTACTTCAAATGCCTATGGATATATGTATATTAAATTTTCATGTTTTTAAGGAACTTCGTTCTACGAGTATGTGTGACATTTATTCAATCTTATATTGTTTTTTGGATGTTGATTGTATTACCTGCTTTTTATCAATCTATATTCACGGCCTGCGAAGCCGCAGGGCGGTAGGGGTGCCGGGGTGTTTCGGGGGGGTTAAAGACAATGTGGAACTAGCAGTTGTAATCAGGTTAGCGAGCAATTTGCCTCTCTGGCCATGCGTGATGTATGCCGGCGTAATCTGCGACCGTCTGCTCACTACAATTGATTTTTAAGTCCGAATAGTTGCGTTTGGGAGTCGGTATAGTTTCCAATGTGGTAAGGTATATTGAATGTATCTGCGCGAAATTCGATTGATAGATGAAAATATTAAATTTGTATTATATTACTATTCATGAACCTATTCACGAATAGTAATATAATACAAATTGTTATGTCTGGTGCTAGAAGTTTGAATGATCCGTAGTTAAATTGACCTATTTGGATTAATCTTTACGTAGGTAGGTACTTAAGTAACTCGCTGTGATTGAAATTTCACTGACCTTAACAAAAAAAAATTAAAATTACGCCTGTACTATCTGAAGAGGTTGGCAGAGGCATGTAGAACACTCCCACGTTTCACCAGTTAAGTTCAACAAAAAAATTATCACGCCTAATTCGGTTATAGGTACAATGTATTTATAATAATGTATGGTTACATGGTTATTATTACAAGTTGTACTCCTTTAAATTTTTTCATCTCAAAACGTCAGTAGGTATAGGATTTTGGTCCTTTGCTAAAAAATACTACATATATATCTGCTACTTATTTTTTATTCTACTACTTTTGAAAAAGTGAAAGATAATCAAGAAATATTAGTTGTCTGTAACCTGTAAAAACAAAATGTTTAAAAATCTTTGTGACTGTCATAAATAAATATTATCATCTAAAACAGTCATTAGATTCATTGCGTTTGTCAGCGTGTGTCATACTTGTGGCGCCATCTATTTTTAACAAGGGAAACTACAGCAAATGAATTTTTCATTTACAACTTTATTATTTATATACCATACCATCACGTGTAGGTACGTGCACTGATGGGAATTTCTAATTAGAAAAATCAAAACTTTGCCCTACTGGAGGATCCAAATCGGGACCTCATGATAAGTGGTCACGCTTGGGCCCACAAAACCATCGCGGTTGTTGATTAGTACTAATAATAGTTACTTAATGCCTTTAATAATAACAACGGCAAACATGTGTTAAAAAACAAATACTGTTATTAAATGAAATTAACATAATTAAATGACATTTTGGTACAAAAATAGAGTGGTACAAATCCGTACCAGGCGTGAATACGTTGATAAGTCGAGTTGCATAAAAAAAATTCATTTTTTTTATTCTACAATAGCCATTAGAATTGCCGTATTTATAGGGTGAATAAATGACTAAGTCGCTGGGTCCGTTCTATCGCACGCAACAAACTTGTGAATTTTTGAATAACCACGATTTACAGATAAAATTCAAACTTTAAAGTGGCTGCCCTGAAACATGTCCATTTTCGACTTGTCAACTTATTCACGCCTGGTACGGAAATATAGTCGGTACCAATTATAGCAAAAAAGCAATGTCACACATCATTAGCGCGTGCGAGTATTGCAAATCCAGTGCAATAGAAACGCACGCTGGCTTGTGACGGCTCGCTAATGCGGTGCGCGCGGCCGCCGCGTGGCGCCACTGTCTGCGTGGCTGTGTGCATGTGACGCGGCGTTAGCTGCGCCGTCTGTACGTGAGATAGCCGTTTTGTAGTTGCCTTATACACTTAGCCATAACATTAATTTAAAGTTTGATTATTGTATTGTTTTAACATTTCATTAACATCTCGTACCGGAGAATGTGGAAAGCACATGTAATTGTCCATTTCTGTCCATGTATATTATGATATAAATTAACTATTAAATTGTGTGTATTATTATTGTCGCGACAATAAATAAATAAAAAATAAAACAATATCGTTGCAGTTTTCTTTTAAATATTAGCACGCAGTAAGCTAATGATTTTGCGTTTAATCTATCATTAATTTGCTATCTGTCTATTTATGGGTCGTTATAGGTAATTGTCTTTACCTAGCCTTAAACAGGAAATCTCCCAATCTATTGTTATAGTAACAATTGGTTCACTTCAGAATTGTAGAGTGTTGCTTTTTCTGCTAGAATCGTATAGATCTACAACCTAATAGTATTGTGTAACATTTGTTTGTTACATAATTATTATGTAAATACTTTGTATTACATAAATAAATACTTACGTACGTAACGTATGTTACTTACCTACATAAATATTAATTTTTATTTAAATTTATGCATTGGTTTTATATTAGCAGTTAAAAATGGAAAACAAAGATGAAACAACAAAAATAGTTACGAAGCAGTGATTTGCTGTAACAAATGATGCTTCTCACATAAAAAGTGCATTTATAACAAATAAAACGGTTAGATTATACGTGTGAAATATAATATAATGTCGGCACGCGACTTTTAATGGTTTAATATGTGTATTAACTGACAAAGGGCATAAAAATATAAATGAGAGTGGGTGACATTGATATCATAATCAAAATATGAAATGATGTTTAGGGGTCGCAGCCCCTTGAGGAGGATTAGTTATAGCCCTGTGTTTGTTTTTTAATAATACCTACTATATGGAAATGTTAATTTATTATTTGACACTTAATTTTATTTCAATATGAACTTATTTAATTAAGATTTGAAGTTGGTATTTGTCGATTCTAGGATTGAATAAAAATAAAATTATTGCATTTTGTACCGCAGAAGAATGAAGTACCTGCATGTGTATAAATTTTTTCAAATTTTAAAATCATCCATTCATTCATATGTTAAATTTTATTTTCGGCCTTAAAGGATTTTTACACTACGTGTTGGAAAATACATTCGTGTAACCAATGTAAAGACGTGGGTATTTGGTTCATAATTAAAAAAATTAAATTCATGTAGATCGTTAAGCTCCATAGTTCCACTGAATATATTTGTTCCCAAGTCCGACTTCACCACCAGACGCCACTTCGGGTTCGCACGCCGAAATAAAAATTCGATAAAAAACGGGCCCACACGTGCCGACGCATTATTCGATAACCGTCGGGGGCGGTATTTAGACTATTGAGAACAACCCTAGGTTGAATCTCCGATAATATAAGCGAAACACCATTTTAAATGCAAAGAAATAAAGTTTAATTTTCTATAGAAAAGCATAATCTAAAACCTTATAAGTTTGC
>DWDW01002401.1:0-10269 GCA_018245635.1 Mimoniades versicolor eupheme
CTCTTCGGGGATTACAGGCGTGAAGTTACCTTTATATAAATGTTACTATTTATTTTATACAAATCAATTTAATACTTATCGTTAGATATTTTTAATTCAAAAAACAATATGTCATATAAAAATACAATGAAACTCATGATTGTGTACCTGTTTATCCTTTGCATTTTTCTTCCATTGCGATGAATGGGTCAATATAAGATCCTGTTTGATTACAGAGACGGCCACGCTCTGCGGCCGGTGACGTGAGTCATAGAGAGACATGGCAGACGATGCTGACAATCCCAGCGGGTCTGGCGTCAACTCTGATAATAACTGTAAACATATTCATACATTCATGTCACAATCATCCGTTTTGTACGATATTATAACAATTTGCCCAGATATAAAATATAAACTTTACCTGCCAATTACTGTACATGGACAGAAAATGTTGATTAGGCACGTATGTTGGCTGTGGCCGGTTTATGGTACAGTAAAAGACTTTAGTTGAGCATTTGAGACCCAGGTATGTATACGCGTTCCCATTTAAGTATAATTGTCCATACGCTTTAGCCGGCCGTGGTGTCTCTGGAGATACCAGTGGCATTGTATTTGCATTTGGCGTGATACCATGGTGCCTCTTCGGCGTGAACGTACCAGGCTTAAGCGGTAAGGTTGACGGTCGCAAAAATTTTGGTTTTCTTTCGTCTACGTTAGAATTAGCCGTTAGGTTTTTCTGAAAGTATGATGTTTCTGATCTCTCATTCGCAATGGACGTTTGATCGATGTCATGTATGTTTACGTTTTTTTGAACTTCTGAAGAGCTTTGAATTTGATTATTATATATTTCAGCTTTCGTTATCAGGTTTTCAAAATTGAAATTACGTATTTCGTTAACCTCTGCTTTGATATCAATATTTTTCGATGCTACATGATGATTATGTTCTTTGCTTTTTTTATTCATAATATAATTGGTATTTTCTTTCAAAACTGGACTTCTAGGAAATCCGTCACTACTTCTTTTCAGAGCTCCATCTTGTCTGCCAATTGATGTACGAATTATGTTACTAGCAAAAGTAGTTGTATCATCAACATTTTTTATTTTAATTATAGGCAACGGCGACGCATGTTGCACGTCTACATTAAGATTATCTTTGTTTTGACTAAATTTATCAGATTCTCCGTGCGAATGTTTTAAACTAGGACTTTGAACATAACGAGATCTTTCAAATGTAGAAACTATTGAAGTCTTCCCAGCAGGGCTTTTAACTGTTAATGAATCTTGAATGGTATCATTAGGTGTTTGCAAAGAAATTTTATGCACGTCGCCATTTACAGACTTTGTCGATATGTTAGAGTTTCCAACAAACACACCTGGCGTATTTGGTCCTGGTATACCCGGTACATGTGGAATTAATTTGCCTCCATGTAAGATCGTAGTTGCGCCATTAGGAGAGGAGGATGGACTAAGAGGAGGCAATGTTAAAGGATTATATGCTGTAATAGCACTAAGAGGTGGAAATTGGAAATGAGTGATATCATGAATATTGAGCATATTTTGAGCTGTTGCTGTTGAAATTGTTATTCTGGGAGTCTGAGGTTGTGGCGTACTTATTATTTCCTTTGGCGTCGGAGGATTGTGAACCATAGTCCCACCGGAATGTAGTCCTGATCTGACCACCACACTACTAGCTTCAGAGTCATTTGAAAATTTTGACGGAGAGAGATTTTGTTGTACCATAATTGGAGAAAGTTGGTTTTTGCTCGGTTCGATGCGTAGTGTAGTGGTGCTTCCCGAATGGTCAACAATTTTAACTTCGCCACCAAACATCTGAAGCGAAGTAGAACTGTGTCTCACATGTTGTGAAATTTCCTCAATTGAACGCAATGTTATTTGATTTGTATCTGTACACCTTATCTTAGGCTGTGAATATAAATCTGCAGAACGAGGTGCTGAGATCTCTAAAACACCTGCACTGTAAGCCTCAGGCGTACTATCGATCCTCCTTTTTGGACTGGATTCTTTAATTCTTATTCGTAAATTTTCCGTTTTTCTATTAATATCTGAGGACGCTCTTGTATCTACAAGACGAGTATTGCCTAATAATGGGCCCGGAGATGGTAAAGGTGCTATTACATCATTGCTTTCAGTTTTTGTTATGACGAGATTATCTGGCTTCGATTTTAAAGATGGCAACTTTGTAACGTTTAGTTTAGTGGCTGTGCTAACTTGAGTTTCGGGCAGTCTAACATTAATGGAATTGCTTCTCATAAACACATTCTCCGGTCTCGTTACGTTTTTTATATCTTTTTGAAGGTTGTTGATTGATATTGGATTATTAGTTATGTTCCCTTTACAGTAATACATTCTATGTATTTCGAAATTGTCAGCACTTCTAAATATAATTTGACACAAAGGACAAACATATAGGGCTCCAAGTCCATCCAACAGGTCACTTGGCACATTGGCTAAACCATTAGTTTTATTTTTCAGCAGAAGATCCTTTATTATTGATCCTTCAGGATTCAGTGGATGTTTTTGATCTTCAAAATGAGTGAAAGTTTCAGAATGAGATCGTTTTCTGAATGTATTATCAGTCTCATTATTGTTTTTCGTTAAGTTTAATGGTATGACATCCGACTTTATTTCATTTTCAGATATAAACTGCTTGCTTTCCGCTATTTGTTTGATTTTACCATATTTCTTTTGTAAAGGTGTATCTATAACATCAACGATGGCCTCATTATCTGATATAATTTTAGAGATATGTTCCGTAAGAAAGTCAGCGTTTGGTGAAATAGTTTTCTTTATCTTATCCTTTTCGTCAGTGCCTTGATAAAACGCTGCTCTGAACTTGGGTTTATAAATTGTTTTTGATTTATTATTATCATTTAAAGGAAAATTCATGCTCATAGATGGTACGCTATTATCATTAGTTAATTCAGGAGAAGAGAATTCCCGAGATCGTGTGTTTTCAAGTCGAACGATTGAAGCATCTGATCCTGTATCAGAAAGAGAGGTGGGCGGTATTGATGTGTCACTTTCCGATCCACCAGATAAATCGTCATCGTTAATAGCAGTGGATGCATCAGGCCCTTGTAATCTTAAAGCGTGCGTTCTTGACCTTCGATGCTTATATAGGTTGGATTTTGTTTTAAAAGCAAACCCGCAAGGTATACATGGATAAGGTCTTTCGTTGGTATGAGCTCTGATATGTTTTTGGAGAACCGAAGGCTTGGCACATGGTAACTTACAGTATGGGCATATATAACGGCCCGTTCCACCACTGTAAGTATCCTTGATAAAATCATTTTCAAGATTATCAGTCTTATTTGGAAATTCTTCAGGAAAACTGGTCTTACCAGATATTTGAACAATATTATTTACATCGCTTAACCTAGAATTTTCATCACTAAAATTAATTTGTACATTCCTTTCTGAAACTGCAACTTGCTTGTTATACTTTTCTTTAATCTTCTCTATTTCTGGATGTGCTGCTGAAATACTACTGTTGGAAATTGAGGTATTGCAAGCAGCATTTGGTTCCCTTTGGCGGTTTTCCTCGCCTTTCGATATATTTGAAGGAAATACTGACACAGTAGATGCCATTTTTTTAAACTTCTTGTGAAGGTAGCTGTGATCATTGTTGTTGGAGAAATTACTGTCCAAACGTTTTTCTTGTGTCAGCGGCATCGTATCCGCGACCTTTTCACCTGTAAATAAAATAATATGTACACTGAATAAAATTTTATAGTTAAAACGGTTTTAAATATAGATAAGACTAGATACTTTTAAATCTTTATTAGTAAAAACTCAAGGTGAAAGAAATATTTGTATGGCCAAATTTAAAACATACTAATTGTAAGAATTGAACTTATTTGTGAGTAGGTATACCCTAACATCAAAATGTTCAAGCACAAGTAAAACATGGTTTACAGATTTTGTATTTATCAAAATACTAAAAAAATTACCGCACAATATTTATCCCCTTATTTTTATATATAGTTATAAAATAAATATACGAAATCGTACTTGTTCCTGTCGATTTAGCGACTCACAGCTAAACTTTCTTTTTTCAACTTTCGCTAGACAATCTATAGTCGTAGTTAATTTTGTACAACAATTGCAATGGTAAAGAATAATATGTATATCACTTTGCTAATTTAATACCTAAACTGCAATTATATACGTGTTCGTATTTATGATTGTTTAATGTTACACCTAAACACATTTATTATTTACCTAAATAATAAAACCCTAGTAGTTTTCTTTTGTTACATGATATTGTATATATAGTAGCATACGTCGATTTACGTAACACGTAAGTACGTATATACTTAATTCAGAGTTTGTTTTAGAAGCGTTAGCTTAAATTGTTGTACCGTCAACAAGTAGTGAACGCGGCGAGGTGGCGTGGGGATGAGTTCATCCACGGCGCATGTGCCGTGCTATGTTATGTCTATGACTGTACGTGACATCACCGTGACGTAGCTACCAACACGCGCTAACGGCCTAATGAACAAGGGTATCCCCGATTTTTCGTGCGCTATACTATTTTTAATTTGTCATTTTCTTATTATACACTAAACGTTATTGAAAAATTGTGGCCTAGTGATATGCTGCCACACAGATATTTTATTTCAATATTTGAGTACTATATCCAGATATATTTTTTATTAACATTGTCAACAGGTGTTTTTCTAGATAATTATATATAAGATTGTGATAACCTTTTAACCCGTACAAAAAAGGTAACCAAAAAGAAATTAGCAAAAACGATTCAAAATATAACTTGTACTAATCAAAAATGGTCATATTTTATTACGTGCGGGTCAGTCGAAACGTACTCTAAAGCGTGAAACGAACAAGTAAAATGATTAAGAACACAAGTTCGTAAGTGTGGGTGTTAATCTAAACAAAACCTGTACATATGTAGTGGTACAGTACGGATGGCGACCTCGCTTTGCGCTCACTAGAGGCATTCGTGGACGACTGCGTTGCTGCGTTCCAAGAAGGCGTTACAATTTCTGAGAATCGAAGAGAGGCAAGCCGCTCCACTCGTTTATAACGAGCCAGCAAATAAGCGCAGTACGCACTACGCACACAAGCATGACCCACCCGTTCCACAGGCGATCGGGCGGATCTATGTGCCGCTCGCGTCTGGTGTGCGCTCATTATTGACAACTTGCAAAAATGGACAATAAATATTCATTCCATATAAAACTCTTTTTTACTCCGCTCGACATGATTTCCTTTCCATACAACATGATGGTCTAAAGCGTCTGCCTTTACACGAGCTGGCTCGTAACACCTCATAATAGGTAATGAGATGCAGCAGGTTCGTGAAGGGTGTTGCGGCCGTGCAGTGACTTGTGTTGTAATTGTAACGAGACAAAGGAATCCCGGCGGTCGGCCGCCGCCCGCCGGCCTGGCGCCAGGCCAGGCGGCCCTGGCGACGCCTGTGTCGGCCGCCAGCACGCCGCCAGCTTGTTTTGCCTCCACCTATCACTCGCACCTTACACCGTCACCGCACTCGGAATGCGCCGGCTCAAAGACTAACATTACTTTAATATACCTACCGACCTATTCATTGTACACATGCTATCGAATTTATTTCTAACGCTGAAATGTCGTTTATTATTGTTATCAAATGATGATAAGACATTTTGGATTTTATACAATTAAATAGTGAATTTTTTCAATACACTTAATTTGGGACATAAAATAGCTCAAACATATGATGTTGAAAAAAAATACTTGAAAAGTAAAAATATTACTTAAAAAGCTTACCTACTATCCTAAAAGAAAAATGGTTCCGAATCGTCAATGAATAAAATCAACTATATTATCATAAATATGATTAAAATGTAATATAAAAATGTAATTTCTTTACTAATCATATTTGTATTATATTTTATTCATTTTAATAAACAAACGTGATGTTTTCTTTTTCTGTTGATACACAAAAGCTCAGAAGTCCTTGACCCATCGATCGGATGTAAACGAGTGAAAACACTAGGCTAATCTTACATGGATGCCTAGTTCCATCTATTAATTCCGTATGCTGTGAAAACACTGTTGTTGTTTATGGTTAAGTGGAAGAAAATCTTACCTGCCGCGGCGTAATTAATCAGTCCACCATTATCCTAGAAGTTGTTTAGATATCATTTGTTTACCCCTTCTAAACATATGTCAACAAGTCCGATAGGCTGCATTTCACCCGCGCGCAAGTGAATCATCGTTAATAATTGCGCGACGATCCACGCCACCACACACACCTTCAATATCGTCACTCGCGTCTCACTCGCACTACCTTACAACAACGCCACTTTCTTTTTCGCGTATAACAATTACCGACGTGTATGAATTTATTTATATTATCTATCGGTAGTAATATTTCGGATGAATGTAAATTACAGAATACGAGCGACGCACGCTAACACTGCGCGGATGACTGTTCAACTGTTTTTACTTGTACTTTGTCGTTGGTTCGTTTCGTTCCGTTCGGCTATACACTGAACTCCCCGCACCGCCCGCGCCCTCTTCGTGCGCCTCCCTATACGCCCGCTGAGAAGTGATTCATGTCGCGTTGTATCTATCTCCTTCCTTCACCGCAACCGGATCGGTCGCTCTTCGTAATCTATTTATACCTATCTATGCACGGACTTTAACACCGTCTTTCATTTAATTACAATTAATAAAATTTCAGTGTAAAACAATATCAAGAATGAAATAATCTATACGAATCGGCAAAAGCAGGTAGCAAATTTATAGTTGATTAAATTATTGTAAAGCGATAATGTTAAATTTACATGATATGTGAAGTAAGACATATGCAAATATCTACTATTATTTATTACGGAACTTGCAATTTGTGTTTTTTAGGTATCGGTAGCAATAGCGACGCAGCGTAATTTTCATGCAGCACTGATTTCGTAACGGTTGCGCTCGACTAGAACGGGTATTGGCTTTGTATACCTTCACTCAAAGTATGTACATTCTGTTGACTTTAATCCTTTATCTATTATGATATTTTTTGCACTAATCAAACGATTTTGCTGGGAAAATTCTATTCTTTATTAATTTATATATATAATTGCGGGCGATTGAACATTCCTATATTTAATTTATCTCGTGAACTCCGTATCATCAAGACCTCCTTATCTAATTTCTGATAGTAGGTAAAGGCGGCATCAAGCACATTAAAGCTTACAGACAAATAAATGGCGTCACAGTGGATATTAATCTTCGTATTTAGTCGCCAAGCTGCGTAATGATAAGTTTCAGTGGAGAAACTCCTCAGTACTCTAGTCCGATATGAATGTATAAACATATTATTTGCAATGATAATTGTAGGCGGCTTATCAGTGAGTGCGGAGGCGATGACGCACGCGCTTTGCCGATAGCGCGCAATCGCTCGATTCTTGGCCAGGAAACGAGTGATACAAGCAGCACCGACACGAACAAATTTAAATTTGCATTTGTGTAATTATACATTAAATTTATGTCAAAATCTACTACAAAAACAAATTGTTTTCATTATTAATACATTTAATTTGAAACAACTGGACTTTCAGCATCCGTTACAATACTTAAATAAACCTTGCACATTTGTTGATGTATGTTCCTATATAAGTACTTTCCAATATGTTCCAAAAAAATTAGTTAAAAAATTTCGACAGTAGGTAAGTAACATAGGTAAAATAAAATAAGTACTACTCGTAACTAACTTGAAAAATTTGAGTGATAGAATCATGATACTTTCAAATCTAACTATCATCTATCGTTATATCAGGGCGCAGCATTGCTATTTCGCTAATGGCACGGTAAGCGTGGGGGCGCCGGGCCGGGCGCGGGCACTTGTTGCGTTGTTTAGTTGGCATTCTCGCCTGTTGCCGAGATACGACGTCATATCACGACCTTGAGCTACACGCTACTGAAAATACCTGCCGTTTCTACCAACTTTCGGATTTACCGACAACTAAACTTATTAATATCAACCTATCCTGTACGTCACAACACGATATAATCTTTTATAATGATATTAATGATCTGCTCATGACGTTTCATCAACAAGATAATGTATTAAATTATAGCTGAATTGAATTTAACATTTTATCTTCATCTTACTGTTTTTAGATTTTAACTTATTCATATTTTTGTATAAATGTTTATTAGGTAAATCTCTTTTTATTAATACAAAGTGTATTCGTTTCTAATTCTAAACAAGTCTACACCTCCGTAACATAGCTATTGTGTAAATGTACTGGTCTGCTCAGGCGCCATAAAGTCGCGTGGGCGGGAAACCCGTCTTTAGTAGTGATGGCGAACGTTGAAATGAACAAAATATTGCACATCTATACATACGCTATAGCATACTTTCTACGCTTGTTCTGATATTTAGTCTACATAACAAGTGTGGGTTATATCGTGGTTGTGATATGAATTTTATATTAGATAAAGAATATATTAAGAGTCATGCGATCGTACAGCGTTGAAAGATTTCAAGTAAACTATGGAAGCGACCGGTGTATCCCACTTTAGTTGGGCTTCCCTCGCAACCGGGTCATCGGCTGGCGGCCTGGGCTGACCGCTATTATAATATTATGTCGACTTGTCGACGTCGTGTAGCTGCGATGAGCCGCGCCCGGCTTCCGATCTCCTTGATGGGTGCTCTAACACCGACTGCGTAACGCCTACATATTTACTGTCAGTTACTGGTTAGTAAATAGCGCACGACCGCAATATAAAATCATAATAATATTTGTGGGCCAAGATTTTCTAAAATGCAAATATGGATAACAATATATAACTTTATACATTCATATAACATATTGGATGTAATTTTTATTACGGAAATCCGCTCAAGAGTTTCACAACGACAAATAAGGAAGTTAAAAATACATATTTTTATTTGATGAACTTGACTCATTTCGGCCATCGCATCATACGTTTCAGTGTAACAAGTTCATGGAAAAGTTCAGTTGTCCCCTGCCGGTGCTTGTTGCTTACAGGCTCTTGCAGATCCAAGGGGATGATAGCTACGGGATTCAACCCCGTCCCCCACCCAATCAACTATGACTACCCGTGCCAACTCTTAAATTAAACTTAATTGTATTCTTCAATGAGGAAACTATCTACTTTTTAGCGATTTAATGTTTAATTTGATAAATACTAAACTCAATCGAGACTAGCCTAACTTAGTAAACGAGTAAAACAATGAGTTGAATAATTGGGGTATTTTACAAACTTCTAGTCCAAAGAGTCGGTCGATTTTTGATCCAGGGATAAAAAGAATTAAAAAGCTTAGTCAGACTTTAGTTGACGTTTTTAAAACAAGCCGGGAAACTTGTTTCCGTCAGCGATTTAGCTGCTGCTGTGACATCTCATCTTTCAAGAGTTGAACATTTGCAAGAGATACCGAGATAACTTTTTGTTGGTGTATTAGTATCAAGACGTTTTCTAAAATTAAACAAAACACATAATAATTAAGGCTGTTAGAACCAGAGTAGCCTAACTGAATTTTAGCAACTTATGGCCTATTTGCTTATTCGTAATTTAGAAATGTTAATCTATAATACGATAGCGGGCTTAAAACTGTTTACATGTCATGTAGATAGTTTTAGGTTAGGCCACTCTAGTTCTAGGAGCCTGAATTATAAATACTTAATACATTGTGACAACGAATGTAAGAAGGAGACAATTTATTTGTGAATCCATTTTGACCTTCAAATTCTTAACTTGGTACCAAAAACTACGTGCAAAATCTTCATCTGCCAAAAATAAACAGCAAAAACGAGGCACGCAAAAGAGGCGATTTCTCGACGACGACGTGAACTCACAATTAGTTACTGCCAAAAATTTCGTCGTAAATATAGTTACCTGTCATAAATTATTTTGACATGTCATAACAAACTAAAACAGACTTACACAGACATTTAAATATACTTATATGTATGTACATATATTACAACCTTTTATTACACATTAAGTATATATTTATTATTATTATTATTATGGACCCCAAAAATTCTAATAAAAAAAATTTGAAATAAAAATTTGACTTTGTCAAAAGATTTTAAAATCTAAAATAACAGAAATAAGTTTCAATTAATATTTAAAACTTCAGTAGCATGTCGGGTTGCACGAGAGTGCATTATAAAATAAAGAATAAAAACGAAAAAAGCGATAGGTTACAATACAAAATGTCTGTAGCGTATATACAGTGGACAACTACACCTGTATCAAGAGAATGGCGTCATTCTCTGTGAATTCATCCGTTCACATAT
>DWDW01002402.1:0-10269 GCA_018245635.1 Mimoniades versicolor eupheme
CATTCACTTACCTGCTTGCTTAGGAAACAAGCGCCTCTTCTAGCATGTGTCAATCCGAGTAGAGAATTCTGGCATTAAAGAAATATTGCATTCATTAATATGAGCCGGATATAAATTTAATCTCGTACGTTGTATTCACATTGATGGGATACGCTTGAAACTACGTAGGGTAGTAATGCAAATGTTAGAGAGCATTAAATAATGGTATTTGTAAAATAAGTTGAAAGAAAAAGTTCTAACAAAATACGTTAAATGTGAGCGCCGGCGAACACGTTAGTAATATGTAAATACAATGTATTACAAAAACATCCGTTCTTAGTAGATCTCGAGAAAAGTTCTCCACACCATTTAAATATTTGTTTATGGATTTTGTATTTCGACTTATCAACATACATTTTTTTTAATATCTCGGGACATCTCCACACACATCTGATCCCAAAGTAAGCATCAAGAGAACTTGTGGTATGGTAACCAGACGGCTGATAAACTACATATATACATACATATAAATATATACTTAAATAGTTTTTTTTATTTTTACACTCAAACACAGAAACATAGATGCATAAATAATTTACTTCAATTAATAATATGAATTTGGATTGGACATCTTACGTTTTCCTTTAGACTGTGTAATGCAATCGCAACGGAGACGTGCCTTATCTTTTCGCACCGACACAAAGCTGGAATGCCGCCTAATATTATATCTTGTAATTTATTGCCATTAAACTTGCTAAATTTTTTTAAGGGTGAACTTATCTACCATCAATGTTAATAGTCTTCAGATGAAATTGTTTGAACGTTACAATAAATATCCGAGTAAATTATTGCATGTAAAACTGATTTACGCATGTAAGCACGAGCAGCCCGTCGGCGTCGCTTCAGTGGCTATAGTCTCTACTACGATTGGTCGAGAGTCAAATTCGTACCCGGGATAAATACATATTTACGCTATGAGCACAAGTGTTTGTCATGTGTGCCAGTAAGAATTATATGTAATACATACATATATGTAGTTACATGTGTGTCTATCAGTTGTCTGTTGACCATAGCACATACTCTCTCTAATTAAAGTCACACGAACGAATGTGAAAATATACTGAGACTTCTATTTAATGTTATAATCTTAGTGCCGCTGCAAAATAACAGAAGTTTCTTGAAACAGGTTTTGTCTTTCGTAATGATAGGTACACTTACGTGCACGTGCCAAGATTATTTTTGCGCCCATTCCCCAGTTTGGACTTCAGTTGTCTATCATAAACGAAGTCTAATTAAATAATAATACCAGCAAATAAAAGTAAATGTTGCTAAATATGAGTTATAATTCTAACCAATATAACTGCAAGATGGTATCATAAAAGAAACATCACGACTGTAATCTTCGAGGAGTTACGCAGAGGAGTGTAGTACGTTCCCACGTTTCACCAGTTACGTTATTTTCCACTATGGAATAAGTGGTGAGGCTATTGCTATACACAGAGCACAAATAAAAATTCTAGACTCTAGAAATTCCAAGTTAGAAAAACTCTACAGTACCCGACCCTGGATTTAAACCCAGGACCTCGTGATTACGTACATAGGTTCTTGGATTAGTTGCAACTCTTAATTTTTGGCCGCAGTCATCAGTTGTATCATGACACATAATTCCTCGATGCATTCTGGTGTATCCTAGTTTTAACTAGAAATCCTAGAAAGCCTACTCACTACTGTATTGTACAGTTTAAGAGTGCACGAATCGGGCAAAATACACGTATAGTGAAACTGGTATACAAATTGTGACATTTTACAGAATAGATCCGAAGAAATTGTAACAAGTTTTTAACGTGATAATAAGTTATTAACCCAAATATTTTTCAAGCGAATTGCTTTTGCTATAAAAGTTTTTTGCAAATAAATGAGCATGAGTTTGGCTCATCTCAACTCGAAACAAGTGCAGGCAGAACTTTCCACAACTATTGTGGCCGCGCGTACGAAAGGAGTTTTAGTACGGAACCAAATTAATTTACTTGATTTACTGTGAAAAAAAAACTGACGTTAATGCAATTTGTATTTCGGTCTGAAGGGCGTGGTTGCGGTATACTAGATGCGACCACTTTAGTCCACAATAAGTTGCGTTGCATCTTCGGAGAAGACAACTACTGAGAACTACTAACCACCAGCACGTACCAGCCGCGCTAACGACAGGAGCAGGCCGCGCTCATGCACTGACGTCATCAAAATGTCACGAAACAATAATACTCAGCAACAACTTATATTGACTGCATTAAATGACTGTCTAGCACTAACGGACACTGACAGTCTTATTCCAGATTAAATATGCTTAACTTACTTATATGGTTCCCAATTGCGATAATCGCGTATCGTAGCGTGGACTACCAGTCTCCGCCGCTCCTCCCCACGGTGAGCGCTCATGAAGAAGGACCTCAGATAGATTAGAAGTGCATATGAGTTAAGCCGGTACATGTATAACATGTATGTAAATCAATATTTATTTATTATTTAAATATTATTTAGGCTTATTTCGTTAACACAAAACGTTTAACAGTCATGTTTCTGCTGTTCTGTTATCTTGCACTTTGCTTGCTAGTTTCTTTAGAGACTCTTAAGACGCATCCATGTTCAGGAAGCGGGAGTCAGCGCCAACACTACGCATGAAATTTGAAACGAGGATTTAAGTATAGATTAACAAGCACTTTGTACGGCACGATGGTAAAGCTCAAGGAAAAGATACTCTTAGAGAACGTTGTTTGTTTCATTCTTATTTTACGACAACTCAGCATTTCCTTAATTAACCCATCGTTTGTTATTTTTACATTAAGAACTTAATTTTGTTCGTTTCTTATTTCTGCAGGCAAAAATGAGAATTGTTTTTATACTAAGCGAAGATTAAGTAAATGAATTTGTTTGTATGAAATTTATTATGATCTATGTATGAGACACGTGCCTAGGCACGGCCCTGGTGTTGTCTTGTTCTGATTCAGTTTGATGTTGTTTTGTGACTGATAATGTATATAATATCGTTTGATGCGTTATCGCTATTATCATTTCTGCGTTCAATTGTCATATTATAATATACGATACATAATTATTATAGTGACTGGGTTCTTCAAACCAAATTAGACTTTGCTAGCCGTGTATCAGCTCACGCCATGAACCAGACGTCGTCCAACTCGCTGTCACGGAACACAGTGAAGCGGGCTACGTATCGCGTACCTACTTTATACTTGTGTCGATAATATTCTCGTTTTCTAAAAACAATGCCTGGTAAGTTACAACTGACCGAGATTGTACGGGGACTACGCCCAACCGCATTCCTTAACAGAAATGATGTAAGCCTCAAATCATACGCCACACAATACTTCCACATCCAGCCCACTTAACATGTCCATTTTGTTTTTAGACTTTAGCGTTATAAAAGTGTTCACTTACGAAATCAGCTCGGAAAACCTCTCTAAGCTGCTTCAGCATCTTTAATTTATTTATTGTCCTTTGTTGCTATGCACCAGCTCAAGTGTTGAAAATCTTTATAATGTAAATTCAACAATACATAGTTAACAGTATTACCTAACAAGGGGGGCAGATGATCCACGGAGTCGATATATCTTGTATATTCTAGGAGTTACCTACCAGTAGTTCAAGAATATAAGCAGTGTTAATTCACTACTAATTGTTGGGTGTAATCACCCAACAATTAGTAGAGAATGTAAGAGGTATGTTACGGTTATAAAACTGAAACGTCTGTTGGCTGTGAGCGACGCGCCTGATTTAAAGTGCCCTTATCTGCAGCCGAGGACTCGGGCGAGACGGATGGACGGAGTTTGTAGGTATCTTAAAATTTTATTGCTGAATTTAAAGCTGTGTATCACTATAAGTACTATTTAGTTGCATTCCGCAAGAACTGGGGTTGATTCAGTTTCATTCACTTAAACAGATGAACGACACTGCACATTTATAACCGTAAAGCTCAAGGGCCTTTCTTCCTGTACCGCGGATAATGAACATAAAAACAGAAACGTTCTACAGATTTTACCTAGAAGGAAATCAGGAGAGGCACGGTGTCCTCGCCGACCAGTTGCGACGATAGATTCTGTTTGTTTGCCACCCGGGGCAGAGTACTTGAGTGGTGAACGTAAGAATATGTTATGTGTCCGAATGTAACATTATGCTAGTAACTAAATAAACTGATTCATAAACAATAACAGTAAAGTAAGAGTGAGTAAGCAAGAGTAATGTATCCTGATCTTTTTATCTGTACAGTCAAAAGGTTGTCTGGAAGAAATCTTTAGTTAGCGATAAGGCCGCCTTTTGTACATTTTTACTTTTAAGTTTATCTTCTTTGCAAACTTTTTATTGGTGTACAATAACGAATGTTATTATTAAAAGATGTCGTATAATATTATAATGTACAAAGTAGTCAGCGACAGTCGATCATGACGTCGGTGCTTACGCGTTAAGGTTTTATGAAAGCAAGCGTTCCTGGAAGCAGTGCCGTAAAGTGTCTTTCAAGCTCCCGATGCGACTTCCTGTAATTACGCCCGTAAATAATGGGCCGTATGGGCATTCTGCATTAACACTTTTTTGGCGTTGGTAAGGTTGCAGATAAGGTAGCACTCAATATTTTTTTCGATTCGCTCCGGCCCTTTCTGCGCCCCTTCAGGTGGTGTGTCATGTGCTTTTGATCCGCTAGCACTGCCCCATTTACGATATTGCGTAAGAGAACAATATACATATATTTTTCATTACACAAACATTTCAGTTGAATTATGGCACAAAACAGTTTCATTGTCCACTAATTAATTGGCGTACAAATTTATACGTTTGTAATAATTGAAAACGAAATATTAAATTAATTAATCAAATATCTGTCTACGTTCAAACAGACCACGCTGGTTAACATATTCACATATCGCAAACTATATTTACAGCCGGCTGCGGTGCAAACAATCAATAATAATTGTTTACATAAGGTATTATGCACATGTAAAAGTGCATGTACCGGCGCGTGTCGATGTACTCGCAGCAACGACACACTCGTACATCCGAGGTGGATACACGGTGAATATTGTCCTTAAGTGCTCTCAATGTTAGTATCACAATCATTAACAATTAGAATATCTCGAAATGAGAATATATTTCAACTGAAATAGAGGGTTATCTTTGACATGTTATTGTCAAGAGTACGACTGTACGTACTGTGCTTATAAATTGGATACTTGTAAGTTTTAATATTAGACGAATGTATTTGACAGTTGACCACGTTTTGATCTAAAGAAAACAATCGTAGGTTGCTAACAATGCTTTTTATTTTTAACACAAAACGTTGCGCAATACGTAATGAATGAATCGTTGCAGTTCTTGTGGATATCTCTGCGCGGTCCGCCTTATTCACAAGCACATGTTCACTCCATGCTCTTCAATAAGCTTGCGGTCACTCGCGAGAAAAATTAACATAACATGCATAATATCACACCTGTATTTACCCGAACAGATAGACAGAGTAGTGCAGTCAACCACCGCATGAGTGGAAATACTAAATGTTTACCTATCTGTTTGTTCACTTCGCATTTTTCAATTGAAAATGTACGACCGCTGCAAAAGTTGTATGCCTCGGGCCTGGCCTCGTGTCCCACTTCACCTGATGTAGTCGCGGAGCACACTTCAGAACTCTACTCATGCGCACCTAAATTTCTTTAATAATTTCATTATTCGTTGATATTCATTAGATGCTTTATTAGCTCATTCCTAAAGCGGTTCGCTACTAAACTGTATTCCCCTATGTTCTCTTTTCTTAGCCCACTACCTTCTTCCTTGTTTAATATAAGGAAAGAGTTAATGTATCAGAAATTATAAAGGCTACGCTAAAAACTACTGATGAGAATCTTGTAAAAAGCAGAGTGAGCGCTATCTCAGGAGTAAACTTGACAGCGAAACGAGTAGGCAATATTAAGCACGTTAATAATTTACATCTCGTCACTTTATATGGGTCAAGGAACGTGTAACACCACTCGTTGTCTATGAAGTTGACACTCGGTGTTCTAATAGGGGGCAGCACCGGCGCATCTTGACTCGAAACTCTCGAGGACTCTCAGCGACTCTCGATACATGGCCCGCGTCGCGACATCAAAGAATGACGCATCGAAAATACGCTTTATATATCTAAAATTGATATTTTTCATTAAGCCATAGTTACGACTAATAAACACATTGAATATTATATCAAAAGCTGATAAAAATACCGTTTAACTATGTACGTTTGCAACATGCCAACTATAAATATTCGTGTTCTTTTTTTAATATTTGTTTTAGTTACGGTTATATCCTTGATCAGTTATGTACGAGCTGGACGTCCAAGCTTCGCTCGGCTGATATTCAGCAGCGGGTCTAGCTTTCGCGCCAGGGTGGGGGTCACTTATGTAGTCGTAGACAAGTCATTAGAAGTTATAATTAATCGAAGGTTAATACATACATACTGCACATTACGGGTAATCAAATCGGTACTTTTAGCTACCTACTCAAATCCTTACTAGGTTTTAAGTACTAAAAGATGTGTTTTCTTTTCTTTAATATCACAAAGAGACTGTTACATGTCTAAATCTGGGAATTAGTCGGAACAAAATGATAATTCTTAAAGGGCTCACCAGCCATTTAATGATGTCATTATTAGATAGTTTGTTAGGATTAGTTGTTTGAAAGGAATGGGAATTACTGACTTCATACCAAATAAACGCCAGGCATTAAGGTTTCCTTGACTAGTATAAAGTTATTGAAAACGCGTAGCGAGATGAATATCGCAAGGCGAAGTTCCTTGAATGACTGTTTCCGCAGTCTCTCCGACGTCTCACAGAGATCTTATCACACTTCCACGTCATAGTTGGAATGTCGCTTCCTTTCGCTGTGGTAATGAGAATTCTTTTAACTCTTTCTCACAGTCAAAAAAACAAACACCTGTTCAATGAGGTTTATGTGAAAGAAACGAGGGCACTTTGATAAACAACGAACTTTTTAGTTCATTTTTATATTACTATTAATATTATACTTCCAAACGGCTAATCTGTGTGTGCAATACTAATCATTAGCGTTATATCTACATTAACGAATGTCAAATAGGTAAGTGCTGATCGGCGTATATAATATTGTCAACGTATTATTGAAACATAATAAAACTTCAAAGTATTTTTGACAGCTTTGAAAATTAACATCACCCTTCAACCATCCCTCATTCAGATTTTCTTTATGTACGTGGCTCGTTTGTATTTTTTCGATAAATATATTTGTTTATATTATATAAGTAGCACACCGCCTGCCATGTAAAACGATTCGAAAAACTGATAACTTACGAAGTATATTCATATCAAAATCAAACATATAACATACGAGTATGAAGCATTACTAAGCATTCATAATCATTTTCGTTAAACTGTATCGTTCCACTGTCGGATAGGGGCCTGTCCTTAGACAGAGAGGGGTCCAACCTGTGGACTTTTCAAAACCTTTTGCTACGTTACATTATAATATCAACCATGTAGTAAGTACACCGTCCAGTCGGCAAGAGTAGTTCAGAGAAATACATATTTATTTTGTTAGTACCTCAGACCTTTTTATTTTTCAATAAGACCCCGATAGAATATTTTATTTATAAGTTCTTGTTCAATTTTGTTGGAACATAAAGAAAGCATTAAAATCATAGTGAGGTTGTTCAATTTCCTGAAGTAACGACCTGCACAAAGTAGCTGGCAGCGGTTGGACAAACAGAGCTGGAGATCCAGCTCTGCGGCGTGCTGTCGGAGAGGCGTGTATACTCATGCAGTGGCCTGAAGATCAATTAAAGTGTTATTAATGACTGCAGTGATCATGTCGCTGACGTCATTATAAAGCCAATCTTACTAAAGAATACGAAATGCGTATGCTTTTGTAAGATAAGAGTATAAATAAATTATTCATTATTATTTAATTATATATTTATAAAGCTTTTAATAACTGTCATCCATATCCCAATGGGTGTGCAAAATGTTATATACCTACGGTTAATTATTAAGGAGTTTCCTCGTCTGGAGCCAATCCTGGCAGCCGCGTCACGTCGTGCTTGTCATAAACATGTATGGCATCGGGACTGCACCAGTACGTAAAACTTTAGCGCAATTGTACGCCGGGAAGTGGGTCAAATTTAACTTGCAAGATTTCATCTTCACATACAAACATACAAGCCAACTTAAATAAAAGCTTTTAAAACATAGGGAGCGTGAAGCCTGAGCGTGGACATCAAGGAACACGAAATGTTTGCGTATTGATAGCCATTTGTAAAGTGAAGTAACACAGCACACGGTCAGCTCGTGGATGGGTGTCCGCTCGTGGCGGCTAATTTCCATGATCGTTCCCGTACTTTCACGGCCAAGTTAAGCAGTCAGCCCCAACTGTTATCAAGTAAAAATGTTAAGCCTCGTCGGAGTTCTTAGGTCTCGACCCTGGGTCAAGCGGTTAGTGAACTAGTCTGATCAGCTAGAGTCGTGGGTTCGAATGCCACGTTGGATAAATACTTGTGTGACGAGCTCAAGTATTTGCTCTGTATCTAAATAGTTGTAAACAAGTATCTACACAAGTATATATTAAAACATATAAAACATTGTATAGTTCATCAGCCGTCTTATTACATGGGCTCTCGTCCAGCCTACTGCGGTAGAGACATTTTTCAGTATTATTTATTTTTCATAACTCTACTTACAAATACACCATCACATCTGCGCCAAGCCAACATTATGTAGAAATATGAAAAATACTACAATTCTAAACAAAATACTATTGAATTAATGTTTTAAAAGAGAATCTAAGAGGGGGGGTATTCTACGAGAATTCTCGCAATTAGAAGCGCGGGGCGTTACGAAGAAGTGTTGCAAAAGAGTAATGATAAAAGCAGGCACTGATTGGCGATGTGTCTGTTTTTAAACTTCACAGAGTTGCGAGGCCCCACTTTACGTGTATCTTAAAGATAATAATGGTAAATGTTCGAGTCGAGAGGAAAGGTTGCAGTAATGCAATAGCCAGAAAGTCAATATTGGTAAGTTATCACGCCATTTCCTTCATAGAGTAGACAGAGAGCACTGGGCGCCAAACCTACCTATCTCTACCCTACCAAACGTGGCGCGCTGTTTCTACATTTAAATTGTGTGCTTAAGAAACTGAGAAAGTAAAGAAGGATGCCTCGTTGGTTGCGTAGTTCTAAGAGCGACGGCTGATCGAGATGTCCTGGGTTCCAACCCCTTGATGGCTACTATTCGATTTTTCTAACTTAGATATTCTAGTTTACAAGTCTTGTAATAACTCGAAGTCGCGATTTCTCTGAGAGGTATAACAAAAGACTCACTACATAAACGCAACTGATGAAGCGTAGGAGTGTGCTACACGCCTCTGCTTACCTCTTGGCGGATGACATGCGTGATGTAACATTTTTAGCTTAAGAAACAGAAATATAAATTCCATTTCCGAACTGCCGCTACAGTTGAATACGAAGCGAGATGCAACTTGGGACTGTTCGCGGTAAACGAGTACATAGTTTATTGTTTCCCGTTTGAAGAACAATATAATAGTTTGTATTGTACACCGAGTTGTACGATATATTAAGTTTTTTGAAGTAAATGTGCTTTGCATCGCAATGAGTCGTCGCAGTATTAACAATTGCATTTGGTAAAATAAAATGTTTTGTAAACTGAATTGCATAGCTTGTCGCAGCCTTTAACACAGCAGAGTGAACTCAACTGCACTCAAACCGTTTTTGAATATGGTCTGCGATGACCTCGAACTGCCCCGTACAGGGTTTCTACTAAATTAGTAGTTACTTTATTATTATATTTAAAGAACAATGGTTAATAAAACATTAAAATATATATTTAAAATTCGGTCAGAATTTGTGAATAAATTACAAGACTTAAAAATGGTTGCGCATTTTTATAGAACAGTCAACAACTGGTTTTTCTCATCTGAAAATGAGAATTCTGTTCTATAAGTTCCGTCTTTAAAGTGTAATTGTATTAACTCTAGAAAGAGCGTAGTGGTCATATTGAAGATTCCGCGAAATTAACTGGTCATATTTTGAACATGACTCTGTTTGACTTTTAATAATATAGTTTATTATTTTGTAGTTTCATAACGCCTGTATACATAAACAGGTGTTTATTTACTTAGTTCTCGAAATATCCACATTTATTTATTTATTTATTTGGTAATCCAACAGCGTAAATATTTGTAAAGTAGACTTAAATTTAATTAAAAATGATA
>DWDW01002403.1:0-10268 GCA_018245635.1 Mimoniades versicolor eupheme
AATTTTGTAGTGTTCGACCCGGGAATCGAACCCGGGACCTCCCGATCGGCAGTCGCACTTGCAACAAACACGACCAATGAGGCAGTAGAGATTCTAAGTTAAAAAAAATCAAACAGAAGCTACTCTACACGAGATTTGAACTCAGGACGTCTCGATACAAGCAGTATCTTGGAATCACGTACCAGCAAGCGATGTAGGTACCTGAGGTAAAATATAAGTAATACAGATAGTTGTGTTGATTAGCCTGATGTTAGTGACAAACTAACAGGTGAAATGTGGGATACTACACCTCTATCTACTAATTCGGAGAAATACAGGTGTGATATCTTTCCATGTACAGTTTTTTTATATGAAAGATATATGTATGAGTATGTAAGTCTGTTCCTAGTAAGTTAACCAACCTCGAACAGGAGTTTAGAAATAGGTTTGTCGATGTCATTTATACAAAGAAACTATACAATATAATACAATTATTCTATACACCACATCAAAGACAGGATGACTAAGATAATGCAAAGTAGAGACGAAGATACCTACACACAAAAGACGGTCTTATCGCTGACAGTCGATATCTGACAGAGAAGTTCTTGGTAGAAGTTGCATTAGTTACATCGTTGTTCGTAAGACCATCAGTTAGTATTGTCAGGTAATAGGACTAATAGTTTATTAGATCCGTTAGATGAATTTTATTAATAAGAGTGTTATTTGACTGCCTCGCCTGCCTGTGTTAATAAGAGTGTAATTTTCGAAGCTGCCGATCGCGATATTCTGGGTTTGAGTCACGAGTGGGCACTACTGGATTTTTTAATTCAGATTTTCTAGTAGAGACTCCGAGCCTGAGAATGTGCCCGGTGCATTTCAATAGACTCACCACCTATTCCACAGTGGGACGTCAACGTAAATGGTGAAACGTGGGAAGGTTGCTACACTTCTCTGGTTACCTCTTCAGGGATTATATGCGTGATGATTTGGAATGTCAAACGAAAATATCGCATAAAAACTAACAAAATAGAAAGTCCTCGCTGTCGTAACAACGTAACAACTGAGATGTTAAGCAAATAGGCCGCATTAGCCATGTACTAATTGGAAACCTCATACGGCCTTAAAAACCATTACTAGGGAATATCCGAACATATTTTGTGAGTTGCGCGCCAAGTTCGAAGCCACGACCCCCGAAGTCAGAGGTTCAGGTCTGAACCATTAAGTTATCGCTAATAATATACTTATTAGGTTTGCACAAAAACGTCAATGATTTATAAAATTATGCCATTGTCATATTTGTGTTAGAATTAATCTATTTTGCAATAGCATTATAAAATAATGATAATAAACAGATTGCTAAAGATAATTTAAGCATGTTAGACATTGGTTTATCGCGTGTCCAATGATGCAAATTAATATTAACTTTTAAATCACGTTTTTAAACAGTTGATTTTCAATACATTTTAGGTTTAACATAATTAACAACGTACAATAACATCGCGCTTTATCGCTGCTAAAGGTTAGCCAAGGGTATGAGGTACTCTCTGAACATAATAATAAATGAAATCCAAATGATAAATAAAAGAAAAATGAAATTTGTAAAAATGTATTCAAATTCAATCATGCAATGTAGGTAATTATATAATACTTAGATCAATTTTTTTTATTGATGTTGTGAATTGAATTTAAATACCTACATATTTTTACTTTAAATACATAATATTATCAATTTATCATTGTCTGTAATAAAATTGATGCATGGAATAAAAGGCCTTTTTGGATATGGATTTTTGGAAATGGAATAAAAGATATATTAAGATATACCTATGTATATTATAATTGTGATTCTGACGTGATTGTTGATCGAAAGCGATCTTTGCGATGTCAGTATTTGAATTAATGATGGCAATTGAAAAAACATTCACAAATGTTTCGACACTAGAGGCCACGTCGAGGAGTTGGTCCCGGTTGCTGTTAATGCCATAGACAGTCATAATATTTCAGTCATAATAATATTTCATAATTACCATTAGTCGGTCCTCGGCTTCCCACATCCAGCTCCTGAGCCTTTCGCAGTTCATCTTTCCATTTCCCAGCTACATTTTTTTTTCTTAATATATATACACGATATCTCACGCCGAGTGCCTTATATGGTAGGCAGAGAGCACCAAATTCCCAATATCTCTATCTTTACAAACCTGCATTGTTTCTCCCACATAAATCACTGTTTTAATACATGCATACCAGTTTTGGCTACATCTAATACCACCATTGGACTATTCTTGACCTATTTGGTTAAAATAAGTGAGTATTAGCACCGCCCCTAAGTCTTTTAACATTCGCTTTGTGTATCCCAAGATAATAAACGTAATTCAGTGAGAATTTTTAGTGCACGTTCTGAAACCGAAGCCAGCAATCGATTCGCGAACAATGCGCGTCGTACTCGAGCGGAATAATCGATAGGGGCTCGTGGACAATCTTTTCGATTTCGTAAAAATTGCAGCACAGTATCTTTGAAAAAATTCAAGATAAATATGTACTGAAATGATTTTTTACATAACTGAAGTATTTCACAGAATATTTAGTGTTAAACTGAAGTTATATTTCAGATATCCAAGCTTTAAAGACGCTTGCATCTCCAGGCTTTATTGATAATAATCAGTTATGACAATCAGTCATTATTAAAAAATATTTGATATTTTTTCTTTTCGCTTGTGTTTGCGATTGTAAATATTGCAAAGGTAAATTTGCAATTATGTATATGAAATATAAATTCCAAAATTTCAAAAATAAATTTCAAAAATAATCTTTTGTCGGTGTACATATAATTACTGATACTGAATAATTACTGATACTGAATAATTACTAAAAATATGTCGTATTAAAATTATAAAAAATTAATAAATCCTACTAACAAGCTAATTATATCAGACGTAATACCACTAAATACAATTATTAATTTATACCAATCTCATTAGTAACTATTACTAAATATACTAACTGATACAAACAAAAACCGTACAAAAAGTCTTCTAATAAACCAATTGTGAATAAATGGTATTTGAATTTGAGTTTTAATTTGATACTGGCTGTCCTATCATTGTAGTCCTATTCGAAGCACGTGATAAATGCCTTGGACAAAGGCGGTCTCTCACGAATCCTCCTTTATTCACAAAAACAAAAAACTTACAATCAGATCTTACGTTTCCTTCTAAGTTTAAAATACATACTCCGTCAAAATTCTACAAAGCACTCATCAGATTAGGTTAATTGCCAAAAATGTTCATTATGCCTACTAGGAGAGTATCTTCTGATACTAATACCAATTCTGGCAACTGCTAGAAGCAAAAATATTCAGTGCGCGAAGTTAAAGACAAAGCTCTCAATCTGCACTTTGTTTTCCCGGTTTTATTCCTCGAGCTATCGGCCTCATAAACAATCTGCGGTACCAATACCAATACTGATTCCCACGAGATTGAAATGAAAACACTCTGATGTGGGTTTGTAAGAATTTGTTGTTTACTTGCTTTGATTAGATCTTTGATTTTTCTTTAATAAGAAACTGATCAACCTTATATTGATCATTTTTCCCGTGGTTGAATTTCGTATATATTGGCGGCAGTTTAATTCATTTTTGATTATTATGTTACCTCATTGATAATTACTATAATGTTTCTGTTAATCATATATGCAATATTATGAGTTCCTTTTAAAACTTTTAAATTTGCTGTTTTTAAAAGTACTACTTAAAATACTGTTGAAATTATTGCAGACTGTACGTACTAGTTTTTTAACTGAGTCCCCATGTCCTAACACAAAATTGCGAAAATCAGCACGTGATCATTAAAAGTTAACCAACTTCACCACCCAAGCTACATATAATTACGTTCAGGAAAGTATTTGTAATCTGCTGACGTTCTAACAACGTTGTCTACTGAATTTTCAAATTTAAAATCACACTCTTTATTGCAAACCCGACTACAGAAACACCACTTCTTGTTTCTCTGCTGCTATACAGCAGTGATTCTATAAACACGATTCCTTCTTGAACTTGCCTATATTTGAACACACTAAAGAAACTTTGCGACACGACCACGGACGGCTCAATTTAACGCACATAATTTTCGAGCATTAATTAATTTTCCTTGAGATTTAATATGCATGGACTGCAGTGATGATTTAAAAATAATTGTTCTTCATCTACTAATTAAGCAGTGACAGTCTGTGGTGGTTTGAAATATGACCTCTCACACCGAGAGCCCGGGTTCAACCCCACCACGCATCTCTTTGAAAATGTAGGTTTTAAGTTTAAATATTACTTGCTCTGTTCCACAATAAATAAATTCTGTATTTTTGTATTTGCTATAACGGTAAAGAAAAACATCGTGGGAAAACCTGCACACCTTAGAGTTTTAAAAAAGAAAAATTGTTATCTAAGGCGTGTGAATTCCGCCAACTCGTATTTGGCAGAGTAAGACCCCTCTCATTCTGATAGGAGACCCATGTTCCAACAGTAGAACGATGAAAAGGGTCGAGAGAAATAGTTCACTTACACGAAAGACCTAGAAGAAAACTTAGTTATTGCTTTATTAAACTGGACAAGTTTCCTGGCGGCAGTCACTTGACTAGATCGAGAGCAAAAAAATCAAATAAGGTAAGAATTTTGAAATTAATCGTACCTATACATTATATTCATCGACCGCCTTTTAAAAAAGGTGCAATATTTAAGCATACGTTATCAAACAAATGAACACACCATCAAAGCACAGCTCATTATTCTGTAGGAATTGTAGTGGAGGTTTAATAGTATACTATTTTTTATTTGAATAGAATAACTGAGCAAGCAGCCGCAACGGTTGACCTGACCTGTCCACGGAATCAGCGACCCATCCTAAAAGGGACTTTTTTAGTGCAAAGTGTAAAAACAGACAGCAGTCACAATTTGTATTATATATAGGCCTATAGTTATTTGCAGCAGACCTGGATACATTTGCAACCCAACTGGACCAGAACTGTAGGAATAAGACAGTCAGAGTTAATTAGTATTACTTAATAATAGGACTAATAAGACTTGGTGTCTATTGGTGATAGCAATGCAGGAATATGATCAATAATTTCAGGAACAGTCGCGTAGTTATTTCCGCAGGTTGCCATGGTCAAGTGTACTATATACGTAAAATAAACCACACCCGTCAAACCCAAGCACTAGCTGTTCTAGTAGCAATTGCTTCACGTCACACGCGCGTGTAGTGGCCGTACTGCCCCGGGCGAAGTAAGGAAATTTCTTTCGACTATTAACTACATCAGTACCGGAGCTACATTCTTACTGCAAAACAGAAGTAACTACTAGGATTCAGAAATTCCAGCTTGAATGACATTTTTTGTAGAAAACCTTCCCAAACCCTTTTTGCGATTCTACTTAATCGATCGATCAGGATATATTTGCATTGTGTTCTTCGTCTCAGATCCGTCCTACTCGATGTTGAATGAAGACAGTCAAGTATTAGTGTCACAGTGAGTCCTTAACTCAAAATTATGTTTCTTAACCCCTAATTATAACGCGTATGATATTAAAAATAAAACGCAGGCGTCAAACGAGGTAAAACTTAAAACGCAGTATTATATTTTATCGGCGATTGAAAACTTCTACGTTCCTTTGAATCTCTGAGCTGTAAAATAATACACAACGTTTTTTCTAACACAAAGAAATCAGAAACGCTTAGAATAAACAAAGCTTTATACCTTAATCAGGAAAATTCAAGTTGAAGTGTCTTGTTAAACAAATATCTCGAGTTATAGTAAAGTTTCATTTTCTCAGAAATCCATTTATAACGTTATTGTTGTAAGTGGATAGTCGATGTGTATGAGACTAGAATTGCTCGAACTAATTAATAATAATATTGCGGCAAAAATAATATTCCTTTATTTTTTATAACATTTTATTCAGATTAGAAATTTTGGACCAGTTTTATTACTTATTATTAGGGAATAGTTATATATGTAAGAACTATAATTTTGTGTATTACACATTATGAATATACAAAACGTAGTTTCAATATCAAAGATCACAGACATATTATAAAAATAGAAAAATAAATATAAAAATATACAATACGGTCTACTTTATGTTACTAATATGACACAATTTTACATTTTTAATTAAAAAACACCTAAACCTTAATATCTGTTAAAAGCTTTATGTTTAAGTTGATAATAATATTTTTCGGAATGTTCAGTTGTAAATTGTGTATTAAAATCTTTATAAAAACATAATATACGTATGTTACTATGGTATTACATATTCTTAACACAAAATACTTTAAATAAGCAAATATAGAATAAGAACCGTCCTCTGAAACAAAACTTACAATAAGTTGCAAACTTACTTTGTACGCGGCGTAAAATTCCAAGTCATATGTGAACGTTTCACAAATTAATAGATATTTCACTCACAGAACAGAACACACTTTACCCAATATATTTTCATCGACACAAATATTTCGGACAGTTACAGTTTTCGATAAGTAGTGAAAGCGAAACGCGCGCGATGTACGTGCCAGTCTCCGCGCGATCGAGAGACATCTAAAAAATCAGAGTCCTGTAAGCTCATTGCCATACCGTTTCATGTTAAAGCTTTACTCGGTCACCTGCACGCGATTCTGTTTACAATTGTTCTGACAGTAAGGTTGAAATTTAGTTTTGCAGTTGTGACGTTTTGACAAAGCATAGATAGATAGGGGAAGCACAGATGCTGCGCGCATGCGATTTGCCGTCCCACGCACACATCGCCGATGTGGCGCTACCTTTGTTTGTGTAAATGAATGAGAGACATTACATTGTTGGAGTCGGTGCCGGTCACTTTTGTTGGAAATAAGTGTTCGTTCGAATCTTCCCAGGAGGCAAATCTCGACTTTTCTTGTAGAAACTGTTGGGATGTCGTCTCAAGATTTTAGTGCTGCTATTATTCCCCAGACGAAACAATTGGCTGAGGCGTTTTTTTTCTCGGCCACGTTTAATTGTAATTAAATTGGAATTACCTGGAATTAAAGATTAAAGATTTAAAGCTATTAAAGATTTTACTGGGTTTTACGTGGATTATGATTACACATTTGTAATAATACAAATATTAATATGTAAATATATAAAAACTTAAAATATAGAAAAAATAAAAACAAAATCCCTAAAAAAAAGAGAAGGTTACGGCCATAGTCTACGTGCTACGCTGGCCAAGTGCGGGTTGGCAGACTTCACACGCCTTAGAAAACAAGATTTTTTTCTGAGAACCCTACGGTGTACAGGTTTCCTAACGATGTTTTCCTTCACCGTTATAGCATGTGATATTTAAACTTAAAACGCACATTTTTAAGATGTGCGCGCTAGGATTTGAACCTGGTCTCCCGGAGTGAGAGGTCGAATTTCAAACCACTAGGCTATCATTGCCAGTAAATTTACTTAAACCTGACATTATTTCTATTCATATTTTCAAAAACCTCTACATATCTTGCGTATGGTTCTTATAGTTTGCCTTTGATGTTAAATATGTTAATAATAATTATATTATGTAAATAATGCCTGTTAAATGTTAAACATTTTATAGTAGCATAAAAACCTTACTTATACGTAATATCTACCCAAAAATTTCGAAAAGCCGCGACTGTAAATACGTGCGATTCTATCTTTAGTGACGTTTACGGCCAAAAATACATATACGAGTATTTCGACCGCGTTGCGGTAGTGCAGTTTGTACCTTATTCATTACGCATCCAATTGTTTGCTTGTAGATACTGAGCTATCGTGATTGGGGAGAATGGTACAACAAACAGTGTACGCATACAATTTGCAAATATGAATAACAATTGGTCCATTTGCTGTAGTATTAGTCACCTCGCGCTGGTGCGCACTGCTGTGAAGCGTACCAACTTTGAATGCTCAATCGTCGCCCACTTCAACGGTGTTTATGAAATTGTAACACAACCAGCATTACCGTCCATCTCTCGCATCCGAACGCCGTTACCTTCACTTCAGACGCCGTCATTTATTTGGACTACTAATTTATTACCCGACGTTATTTGGCCACTGGAATATTTTACACCGTCAATATTTTCGATTGAATGAAACTTTTTGGTGTGTTTCATTTGCTTATCCAAATACTATCAGTATCGAGGCGATGTTGTAACGTTTTTTAGACAAAATTCTTTCATGTTATTGTATTTTCTTTGAAATGAGCAATTGGGCGCTTGAATTTGAGTATTTGAATTTTAATAATCTGTATGACTTTAAAGTAACCCGAATTTCTTTGGTTACCTGCAACGGTGATTTAGCTATTTAAGTTACGTTTCTATATATTCCCTCACTACGATCAAACATTTATTTATTTTTTATTTTAGTAACACCTTGAACTCGGGGATATAAGCGCGTATTTGGGTAATTTCTAATGGCATTCTCTTCCAGCAACACTCGGTGATGGACAGAGTATGTGATAGGTGCATGCTATAATAATATTAAACACAGGTAGAAATACATGCAATAATAAACAATGCAATATGCAGTACCTACAAATAGATAAAATACTTACAAGTACAAGCAAGACAATACACAAATACATAGCAGTTATTGTTGTTATCCAACAACTTACAAACGGCTTGGCGACAAAATGTTTTGCGACACTAATGTTTTCAATTGGAGTCCAGAATTTTGAAATAACACGTAACATCGTGCCTGTAATCCCAGAAGAGGCGGAAAAGAAGTCACACTCCCACGTAACACTAGTGATATTTATGTGTTACTATGAAATAGGAAGGGAACCTTTTGTCATACATCGGGCACAAATCCAAAAGGCGAGTCACTACAAGAAATTTCAAATTAAAAAAATCCAGTAGTGAACAATCTGGCGATAGAACCCATAACCTCTAGATCAGTAGTTGCGCTTGTAACTATCATACAAATTAGGCAATCGAGTTCATAATTTTACTCTCTATAATGATCAAGTTTCGACGTCCTTCGCGTTTAACTCCCAAAGAAATAAATAATATATGGAAAAATGTTTACGACAGAACTTGTAACAAATTATATAATACGCCAACTCAAAGGCAAATTTCATGATAACTCATGCGAGTCATGTCCTTAACTTTTTTATTGTTGGAACTTAGTCAGTTAGGAAAGTTCATAAAAATTCTATCGAATGGCAGAGAATTTGAGTGAGTTTCGTAAACCGATATCAAACGTCAGGATCACACCATCTTTTGTACCGTTCGCATTGTCAAAATGTCTGAGTTAGAGATTCTCCACGTTTATCGTCCAACGTTCGCCTTTAAGTTCAATGAGGATACCTTAAAATATATACTAGTAAATCATAAACGTTAAGTGTTATGCCTTTTCATATTTCATTTCATCGGATAACGATTAAGAATTTATTAATTGATACATTATTTTATTTATTCGCAATTATCGTACAACGCATTTGTTGCACGATTTCAACTTTAATTCTCTTGTATAAAAATAATATTGTACATTTATTCGCGCAATTCCTTGCGGCCATATTTCAAAACTACCGCAGCTAACCGAACTCACTCTCAGGTGGATTCAATGACTTCGATTATCCGTTTACAAAAGTCGTGCTCGATTCTCACCGAACTTGTTTAATTAAAGTTCTCACACTCTTTTTCCCTTTAGGCGGAGGAATAATCCCTTACTTGGAACAGCACTTCTGTTGACTCTCATCGTGTTATATATTGGAAAATCAAGATTATTATCCTGTTATTATCACGCCAGATCTCTCGAGAGGATTTATATCAAATATTTACAGATATGTATATCATAAAGGGATATTTTGTAAGGTTGCTGTTGGATATTTATAGGTGGACCAGGAGATAATAGGTCACCACGGGATTCAGAGCGTGCGCGTAAGGTTTGATTGGCGTTAACTAGGGAAGGCCATGTTCCGTGTTCAATTAATTGATTATTCCTATGAGAATTGTATGCTACATTTTTTAAACTGGTATACCAGTGCATGACATGCTTTAACATTATAGGGGCTCTACAATTCCGTGAATGTACTACACTCCTCTGTCTACATCTTCGGGGAGTACAGAAGTGATGTTAGGTTTTTCTTTAAAATTTCATGCAACAGTACCTAATTTAATAATTTGTCATTACATACAAAACCCTAGCTTTAAATTTTACTTCATCATCATCATTACAAGTGTCATTCTCAACATCACTATAATATCCATTTTTTAAATCGTTATCAATTAAATTACTTCTGTTTACATTCAATTAATGTTTCC
>DWDW01002404.1:0-10267 GCA_018245635.1 Mimoniades versicolor eupheme
GAGATGTAACGGGTGGTCGCCCTCAATTACCGAACAAGCCGCGGTTATCACTTGTCCGGAATTTATGGCGACTTCTCCGAACGTGAATTGTTGGACCACAGGAGGAACTAAAGAGAAAGCAAGCATCGTCCGGTTAATATGTTACGGTACCAATAACGTTGAGTACAGCTGTGTGGTTCGCGGCGCCGGCCTTGTTCACCGCTGTACATGTATAATTGCCGCTGTTGGGTCCTGAAGCTGTAGGTATGTCTATTACGGAGACGCGTTCGTTTAATTTCGTAGTGGTCACACCCATTTTTCTTGTTACCGGTTCTCCTTGAAAGCTCCAAGTTATATTGAGCGGCAAGTCGCCTTTGGGCACGTGGCAGTCGAGGTGTACAGATTCCCCCGAAAACACCGCCTCGTCCAGTTCGAACGGTTTGATGTGGGGCACGACTAAGCAAAAGAATATCGCATAACTTTAGTGGTCGGAGTATTAACAGTTGTTTACATACAATTATTACGTGCACCGTTAATGAAAAATGATGTTACGTTTACTCATCTTACCCCGTGAATTCTTACTGAATAACTAGATGTGATCTATTTGTGAATTGTAATGGACATTTCGAAAGAAGTGGTTGGATCTCAGGATAAAACTAAAGAGAAGCAAACATTCTCCGGACACTAGGTTACGGTACCGATTATGTTCAGTTCGGCAGTGTGGTTGACGGCGCCGGCTCTATTGGCCGCGGTACAAGTATAATTCCCGCTATTGTCACCGGAAGCAGCAGAAATATCTAGCACGGCGACGCGTTCGTTTAGTTTCGTCGTGGTTATGCCCATTTTTCTCGTAACGGGCTTGCCTTGAAAACTCCACGTGATACTGAGAGGCAAGTCGCCCTTAGGCACGTAGCAATCGAGGTGCACGGGCTCGCCCGAGAATACGGCTTCGTCCAGTTCGAACGATTTGATGTAGGGGACAACTGAGCAAAGAAAATTGGTATAATATTAGTGATGCATACAAGCCGTAGGTTATATTTAACTATTTTACCCTTAACGTGAAGTGGAGTGGAATATCTGTCTTCCCCTGCGTTATTTCTTGCTATGCATGTATAGTTCCCACTGTGAGCGCCCGTCACAGAAGCTATCGTTAAAATGGACGTCTGCTCTGTAATCTTCATGGTCTTTATTCCTGAATGGGTTGACAGATCTTGTCCTTCGAACGTCCAAGAGATGGACATCGGTCGGTCTCCTTTGCTCGCGTGACACGTCATTTGTATAGATTCTCCATAGTATATAGACTCTTCGATCTCGAAAGGCAGTATATGGGGTGGAACTGATCAAAAACGAAAAATAACTCTAATAGTCAATCTAAACGTGCAAAATAATTCTATGGAGGTCGTAGATCTATTAGATTTAGTATTAGAATTGCTAAGAGCCAAAGGGGCGCTTGGAATACCATGTATGTTGACGAGCGCGGAGTGGTGCGCGCGGCCGGCGCGGTTGCTGGCCGTGCACGTGTAGTTTCCGCTGTGCTGACCCATAGCCGTCGGTATGCTAAGAACTGACGCTTTTTCCCCTAGCTTAGTAGTCGTAACACCCATATTGTTATGATAAGGGATCTCGGTTCCCTGGAAACTCCACGATATCTGAAGGGGCCGATCTCCTTTTGACACGTGACAAGTGAGGTGTACAGACTCGCCCGCGAATATGGACTCTTCGACTTCGAACGGGATAATGTATGGAACCACTTGACAAAACAAAATAAAGCATAGGTAATAACAATGAGGTATATTATAATATAGTTGCATAAATAAACCTAACGGAATATAGTACTATAGTAGGTACCGATAACTTTGAGAACAGTGGCGTAAGAAGCTACTCCAGCGCGGTTTTTTGCTATGCACGTGTAGTTCCCGCTGTGCGCCCCAGTGAGCGATGGCAACACTAACACTGAAGATCGTTCGCCGACCTTCGAGAACGTTCCTAGCTCAGGCGAGAGCAACTGCCTATTGAATTCCCAGGATATTTCCAAAGGTACGTCACCCTTTGAAATATGGCACATCATTTGTACGGATTCTCCCGAAAACAAGGCTTGATCAACGTCGAACGGTAATATGTTCGGTGTAACTGTATGAAACAAATGAACCCAATGAGAGGATATAAACAGAAACAAAAAGAAAGAAGCTTACGCTGCTTATTGATATGCGAGCGGAACTCATGCTTATTCTGCTGGCATATCTCTTAGCACCGAAAGACAGTGACGAACATAAAATACGGTGATTTATGACTTAATGAGTAAATGAAACTGACCATGAACGTTAAGGACAGTGGAATGGTTTGTGGATCCGGCACTGTTCTTGGCAATGCAGGTATAATTGCCGCTGTGGGCCGCCGTGGCCGCGGCGATTGAAAGAAATGAGGTACGAGAAGTCATTTTAGTAGTCATTATGCCAAGGTGTGATGATGTGTTTTCGTATCCATGGAAAGACCACTTGATGTCGAGAGGTAGGTCGCCCTTTGATACATGACAGTTGAGCTGGACTGTTTCGCCGGCAAACACTGATTCATCCGCTTCAAAGGGTACGATGTATGGCAATACTGTTAATTCAGAAAGCCCAAATTATTACTGAGGCAAGCGTGCAGCGTGCGGCGGAGGCATGGGATACGAAGGGGTACGAGAGATACCATGAACATTAACAAAGGTGGAGTGGACGGCCAGCCCGGCGTGGTTGCCGGCATGGCACGAGTATTCGCCGCTGTGTCTAGCAGCTGCGACAGAAATTGTTAGCAACGACGTCCGCTGGCCAATCTTCGTCGTAGTAATCCCTTGGTGAGAAGATAGCTCCTCTCCGTGAAAACTCCATGTTATAGTAAGAGGCACATCGCCTTTGGATACGTGGCAATTCAATTGCACCGATTCCCCAGCAAATACTGGCTCCTCGGCTTCAAATGGAACGATGTGTGGAGGAACTGGTGAAGGAAAGCAAAACAAAAGTAAACAAAAAATAACCTATGAAACAAAAATATGCATTCGTGTACCCTGAACATTTAACAGAGCTGAGTGATTGGTACTGGCTACAACATTTGATGCTGAGCATGTATAGTTTCCAGAATGATTTTCCGTCACAGATGGTATTGCCAATATTGAGCTTCTGTCTCCCATTTTTGTGATTACGACGGCATCAGTACTTTCAATAGGGCGATCGCGAAAAGACCATGTCAGTTTGATTGGCATATCTCCTTTTGGGATATGACACATGACTTGAATACTTTCTCCAAAGAAAACTGCTTCATCGAATTCGAATGGGGATATTATGGGGGCAACTGCAAGAACCGTAGATACATTAAACAGTAATTATGATTTTTACAAGGGTTCAGTTGGGGATGAACACAAACATGAAAAGCGGACACTACTCAACCGTGAGCGGATACCGTTCACATTGAGCGTTGCGGAGTGGCTGTCTCTGGCGACAACATTGGCGGCGGTGCAAGTATAATTGCCTGAATGCTTGGCTGTGACAGTTGGTATTATAAGAGCTGAACCCCTGTCCCCAACATTCATTATGTTCAATCCAGCGAGTAAACTCACATCTCCGCCACTGAAACTCCACTTGAAAGTTAAGGGTTTGTCCCCCTTTGGAATGTGGCACATTACTTGAACTCCTTCACCGTAAAAAACTGATTCGTCGAATTCGAATGGAGTTATAACTGGTGCCACTGAAATTAATGTTACTTGTCGCTTAGCACATTTTTGGAATTTATTCATATCGGAATTTCAGTATTAGTTTTATAATAAACGCGAAATAATTTTATGGCCCGCCAAAGTTACCAAGGACAGGATTTAAGGTTAATAACACAAGGCACAGTAACATATCTAGACTACTAAGCTGTGGATCTACTGGAAGGATATACCATTGACGAATAGCTGAGCAGTGTGATTCATTGAACCCGCTTCGTTTCTCACTACGCAAGTATAATTTCCTTGATTTTGATGGCTAACTGATTCAATACTCAGTTGACTTGCACGTTTCATGTTTAAAAGTGATATTCCAATATCACCAGATCTAACTTTATCTCCGTTGAAGTACCACTCAATTTTTAAAGGCTGGTCACCCTTACTGACCGCGCACGTGACCAAAACCATTTCTTGCGCGTTAACTGGTTCTTCACTGAACTCGAATGACGTGACTTGCGGGGGGACTGTGGCGGGGGTGTAAGCAAATAAATACCAAAATTACGATCAGTATTTCAAAAACAACAGTGTAAAGAAAAGTGTACACAAAATACCATTGACATAGAGTTCGGCTGTGTGGTTGACTTCACCGGCCTGGTTTTTAACGGAGCATGTGTAGTTTCCTTGGTTCACGTGTGTGACGGATTCGATTGTAATTTGGCTAGTCCTCTTAGTGTTCGTCAGCATGACGCCGTTTACACCGGACATCACCGGTTTCCCATTAAAATACCATTGCATGGAAAGTGGGAAGTCACCTTTGGTGGCCGTGCATATCACAACGATCATCTCTTGATCGTTTACGGGATCGGTTCCAAAATCGAAAGGCATAATTTGTGGCGCAACTAAATGATAAAACATGGCGTCAGTCACTATTACGTACAATTCCGTCGCACCTACTGGACTGGTGAGAATCGTTGCCACACACGCGCGTTTGATTACGGAGGTTCGTATTTATCTCATATCGTCGTTGCATTTAATAAGGCGGCTAAGACGAGTGCTTTTAGATATTTGAAACCCATTTGAACAGGACAGTGTTATATAAGAAATTATAAATAAAAAACTATGTGCAAACAAAGCATGTATCAAATAATAATATTTCTCTCCAAACGGTACCGTTGACGCTGAGCACTGCACTGTGGCTGCTGCGGCCAGCTTGATTTTCCGCAATGCACGTATAATTGCCAATATGTTCGTGTTGAACATTTTCTATGCTTAACATGGATATTCTTTTCCCATTTCGATTGATTAATATACCATTGCCGGAATTCAAAATTTCGTCATTAAGTTGCCAGTGAATTTTCAAAGGCAGATCCCCTTTTCCTACTGTGCACGTTAGTGAGACGGTGTCGCCAGCGTTTAGTATTTCTTCACCAAAATCGAAAGGGGTCACCTGCGGTGCAACTAAAATCGTCCAAATGTTAATATGTACTTTAGTAAATACCATCGCAAGCATTTACAATACTTATTTACTATTGAGATCGTACGTAGAAAAAATCCTGCATGTTTATATTTAAAGTGGATATGTCCCCGAAACAAAAGGAAGGAAAGAACGGAAAGAAGGTATGTAGGTACAATGTAAAATTTAAACAAGCTTCAGTTTACGATTAATAAAAACGAAGCTTTACCGTTCACCGACAATTCGGAGGAGTAATTGGCATGACCGGCCTGGTTGGTGGCAAGGCAAGTGTAAACTCCAGTATGAATGAAGGACACGGAATCTATGGAAAGGCTGCTGGACTTATGACCGATCTTAGTCACCGTCACTCCGGGGATCTCTCTCACGTCCTTTCCATTCAAATGCCACGTGATGGTAATCGGCGCGTCACCCTTGGCTACCATACACTGGACTCCAACCGTGTCGCCCGCATTGGCCGACTCGTCGCCGAAGGTGAAGGGATGGATTTGGGGTAGTACTGTTAAGGAAAGCTACTTCAATACGCAAACATATCGTCTATCTGCTCTAAATGTCTACAGAGAAATGTCACAACAAGGACCATTAACTTCCAGCGTGACGCTGTGGTTCACTTGTCCGGCCACGTTCTCCACGTGACACACGTACGTCCCACGGTGCGTCCCGTTTACGGAATCGATGTTCAATATGGACATCTTGCGGCTCATGCTTCCTATGGCAACACCCAAGGTGTTGCCCTGCGATATTTTCCTGCCATTCAAACTCCACGAGAAGTTGGCTGGTAGATCGCCCTTGTTCATGACACATTGGACCGAAGCGGTGTCGCCAGCGTTGGCGGGCTCATCGCCGAACTCGAAGGGTAAAATTTGAGGGGGAACTGCGCATGGTGAAAAGCGTTAAAATTTTAAAAATAAAAAATATAACTAATAAGGGCATTAAGCGAACCGTTAACACTCAGAAGAGTCGTGTGATTGGTCTCTCCAGCCTCATTTTTAAGGGTACAAGTGTATGAGCCCCGGTGCACGGAACTGACCGCCTCGATATTTAAGATGGATGTTTTTTTGCTTATGGTGGTGAGTACGATGCCGAGGTCGTTGCGCGCTCGGATCTCCTCGCCGTTGAAGCGCCACTTGAAGGCGACCGGCAGGTCGCCCTTGCTCATCACGCAGGACACCGAGGCCGTCTCGCTCTCGTTAAGGATCTCCTCTCCGAATTCAAACGGAGTTATTTGTGGCGGGACTGAGGCAGATTTGTGACAAAAAAAATTCAAATAGGAATTTAACAGGATGTTGGAGCTACACTAGAGAAGCGAAAGAAAAGCAAGCGGTTGTTATCTGGGTGGTGTACCATTGACTTCAAGTACCGCGCTGTGATTAGCGGAGCCGGCCGGGTTCGTCGCCACACAGTAATACGAGCCCCTGTGTATTCCACTCACTGAGTCGATGTTCAGTATGGACGTTTTTTTGTTGACGTTCGTAATGACAATTCCTAACTCGTTATTTTTAGGTACGATGTGTCCGTTGAAAACCCAGGAAATGTTTAGGGGTTGGTCGCCTTTGCTCACCGCACAAGATATCGAGGCCATGTCTCCGGCGTTGGCTGGCTCGTCGCCATATTCGAAGGGCAATATTTGAGGAGGCACTGTGCAAACACTGGACAGTTAATTTAATCTGGGCCGTGTGTGGCAAACGAAGTAGCTTTGGCGGGCATAAATTTCTATTATTAAAGTTGTTCTCCTAAAACACCTGTATATTTCCTATTGGTAAGCAATACGAAATATTACACGACATAAAACACCTGTAATAAAACATGTATTAATTTGGTAATATTAACATTAATTAATGCCATAGGATTTTTTCTGTTTGCTTATAGTGATATTAAATCGAGTTTAAGTTTCAAAACAAATTACATTTATTCCCACATATTTTCATTACATTTGCAAATAATGTTATTTAAGCAATCGTATGGCATTTATATTAGAAGAGTCACTGAGTGCCATTTATGATTTTAAATAAAAGAAGACGATTGGAAAGTTATGTGACAAAATAGAAACGTTATTATTTTCTTAAGAAACGGGTGTTGGCTCTCAGTGGTATCACTTACTGATTCAGTAAACAAGAAATGAGTAAATATTAAAACAAGACATAGTATTATAACATTTACATTTATTGTAATAAAATATTTTTGTCTCTATTTCTTGAATAATTCAATGAAATATAATAATATTACAGTATCATTATTATCAACCCTTTTATCGTCTACTGTTGGACACGTTTCCATTTAGCATGAGAAGGGTTAAGGCCACAATCTGTCACAATATTTTTTCCGACCCTTTTAGCGTTCCACTGCTGGAACATAGGTCTCCCATCAGAATCGGAGGATTAAGGGCAAAGTCTGCCACGCTGGCCAAGTGCGGGTTGACAGACTTCACACGCCTTAGAGAACAGTTTAAAAATTACTAGCAATTTTTTTGAAGCAGTAAGTGAGACCCTTCGTTCTTTTATAATAGTATTTCTGAAAGACGACTGTGAATGAAACGAATTTTATTTAATAATCAACATCTTAATTGTCTTATTTTATTTTATTATTAATTTAAATATTGTATTTTACATATTGCCACAACACTGTGATTGTGTGATAAGTATTCATTGCATTCACGTTACGATCCTCAAATAACAAGTTATTTAGTTAATGTTGAGCTGTAACAATGTAATCCGACGAAACGGAGAAGTCCACTGGAAGGTGTTTGCGCAAGTTTACACGTGTTTCTGTGTACCCGAGCATTGTGAATTCGCATATAAATAGGAATTTCCATGAATCAGCCCTATCAGTAATTTTTATTATTATGAGTATATCATAACTTCAGGCCTCCCTTATGGGGAAGGTCGTTTTCAGCTCAACGATAACTAAACCGATGTAACGTACAAAAGTTGGAAGTGGACTAACCCATAACCTGCAGCTCGAGGGTGCCCCGGGCGCTGTAGCCCTGCGAGTTCTTGGCCACGCAGGTGTAGGTGGCCTGGTCGCTCATGCGCTCCACGTTCTCGATCACCAGCGTGCCGTTCGGGAATACCTTCTGTTTGCGGTTGATTGGCAGCACACTGGAATTATAAAAAGAACCGAATTTTGTAAGCTGCCGAGCTGTAATCAGATTTATTGTTATTCTCATGCATTTATGGTTTCATCACAATCATCAACCTTTTATTACTTCCAGTGTTGGACACGAGTGTCTTGTCAGAATGAGGAAAGGTAATGCCGTACTCTGTCAGCCTGGCCGAGACGGGCAGCCAGAAAGGTCTCATCACGATGTTCATCTTTACCGTTATAGCAATTGATATTTTGTAGTAAGTAAGTAGTAAGATACCACTCCTCATTTTATTGGATGAATTAAATTCACAAACACGAACGTATTAAAATGGGCAATATAGCTGTATCCTGCAAACTGCGGCCGAGGAAGCAAGGGAGGCCACTGACCGTCCATCACGTTCCCAGACGATGGAGTCGATGGGGTAGCCGGCGACGGGGCAGTGCGCGACGAGCGTGTCGCCCGCCACCACGGGCCGCTTCTTCATGGTGCGCACGTAGGGGATGCCGTACACGTTGACGCGCGCCGCGTGCGACGCGCCGCCCACCTGCGCGCACACTCCGTCAGCACGGGCTGGCGGCTCCGACACGTCACTTGCACCGTGGACACTTGAAGCTTGCTTTTGAATGACGATGATGTACTCGTTGACACCAACATTTTAAATCAAATATCAGACAAGCCGCCAAGTTTAATCCGTATTCAATTGTGTCCTCTTGAATTACTTAGGATGAGGTTGAATTAATTTAGGTTATTTATATCACGACGATGCAAACTTCGAAATCGCTATTGAAAAGTTAAACAGTGATACCCAGGTTTCTTTAATATAAATTCAATCTAGCAGATGCGTTATCTGATGTCAAGTGGTCACCGTCGCCTATGGACATGTACAACGCCAGAGGAGTTGCTAATGCACTGCTGGTATTAAAGGAGACCTTTTTTTCACTTTTCTGTACGATACCTGCTTTAAAAGCTTTGCAAACATTGCTAGAATCACAACACCAAGTGGGTTTAGCCAATGCGAGACTCTAAGTTCAATCCTAAACTATTGGTGAAGTAAATTGTGATGACCTTGCTGGAAGCGACGCAGGAGTAGAGACCGCCGTCGTTGGTGTGGACGGAGGAGATGTTGAGGTGCGACTCGACGTTGCCGTCGGCGGTGACGAACTGGCCGATCTGCAGGCGCTCGCCGCTGGACAGCTTGTCGCCGTCCAGAAGCCAGGCGATGTCGGGGGTGGGGTTGCCGGATGCCACGCACTTGAGCCGCAGCGACGGCCCCGAGCGAAGGGTCTGCTCGCCGAAGCTGTGGCGGATCTGAGGCGGCTCAACTGGAAAAGTAAATATAATTATTTAAAAATAAAATCCGGTTAATAATTTTTTTTAGGAATACTTGGATGGTATTAAATTTTCAAAGAATACTAGATACAATATTAGAAAGTAATCTTTACCTAACCAAACGGCAATGAAAGAATTAAGTAAATAGTAAAATAGGATTAAAAGAAAAATTAAGAAAACTATTTGGAAAAGGAAGATAACTTTATAAACCTTTTATGTGACCTATTAGATGTTATCACCAGCTTATGTCAGTACACTGCTGAAGATAAGGCTATATACCTTGATGATCGCGTCTGTGTGCCTTTATAGGTTTTTGTCTATAATTTTCACGCTGGGAAAGCGATTTTGAAGTTATTAGATACAAAAGTCGGTTAAACAAATAAGTACACAACAAGACATACAGCGTCCTCCAAGTTTCAGTTCAGCGCTGGCGCCGGCACTCTCTTGATCGTTGCGGATGAAACATTGGTACATTCCCTTGTCTTCCTTCTTCACAGATTCGATCCTGGACAGTTACTATTATTATTAGTAATAACTTAACAAAAATGTTTTCATTGCATAAAGTGATTAAGAGTTACGGATTTGGCAAAAATAGAGCTTGAACATTGCTATAAACTTATTATGGCTAGTATGCTATAAACTATTATGCTTTGAGTAAGCTGTTGAGTTGCCACCGACTGAGTCAGCGGACTCGGTTGGCTATACACAACTCTGTGCTTACTCC
>DWDW01002405.1:0-10266 GCA_018245635.1 Mimoniades versicolor eupheme
TTAGGTGCACCATATTACGCTTTCAGTAAATCTTTTCGTGCACACTACTTTTAAGATCGTTAATTTATATAACATTATATAAGTCACGTTACATACGTATGTACATAATTTTATTATGTAAGTAGTATATTTACGCATGTCACCCTTGCTACTCTACTAATAGTAAATGAATTTTATTTATCTAGAACTTGAAATATTTTTTTCAAGGTGCCAGTGCCAGTGGCAAAACCGTATCCCGTGCCAATTCCGCAAATAAGGCCAGTGTTCCACCATTCGAAATATCGGGACGAGTTCAATAACTTGGATCATGACGAGGAATCTGATTATGTGCCCCGACCTGAGAGCAGCAAAAGGGTACCCTATGCCAAGAGACCGAAAAAGTAAGCAGTTCCGTACTAAATAACTTACATGGTGAAATGTTTATAAAAGCTTGCGTTAAAATTGAAACTACACTTCTCATCGAGCAGTTTATAATACTCAATATTATAAGTATTATGTACAGAAAACTTTTATGAAATTTATCTTGTTCAATGTTTTTAGTCCTCAAAACGGTTTGAGTATTAGTATTACTGAACAACCTCAAGCGTTTTCTAGTGTCATCTTTTTTTAGGAAGTAGTACAAATGAACGTGTGAATAACTGAATAAGATCATTGCCAAGGCCAAAAAGGAAAAAAGTAATTTAGCATTCCAAACTTTCCACTTGCGTGCAAACAATGTATGTATGGTCGACACTGACGGTTATGTCACCACAATTACGGTGCGTGTTATGCATAAACTGAGTAATGTGTAAGTTTAAGGACTCCGCCTCTCATTCAGGAAGTGTTCATAATATTTCAAAGTAATCTCTGGCGCTCTTAGGCACGCACGATGCATAAGCGCGTCATTTTATGCGGTAATATAAATGTAGGTCACATTTAATTCGATTTTCAATTTAATTCAACTTATATTGTAGCACTTGTAATTGTCTTGTTGACTGCCTCGTTGGTCGTGTTGGTTGCAAGTGGGACTGCCGAACGGGAGGTCCTGGGCTCGATTCCCGAATCGGGCACTACTAAATTTTTTAATTTATATTTTCTAGATATGTGCCCAGTGTATGGCAATAGGCTCACCACCTATTCCATAGTGGGACGTAAACGTAACTGGTGAAACGTGGGAGTGTTCTACTTTCCTCTGCCTACCTCTACGGGCATTACTTGCGTGATGTTACGTTTTTTCTTCTCGTCAACTGTTTTATCGTTTCGCTGTTGAATACCTTTCTTAGCTTTAGTACGTGACTTACAAATATTATGTCAATACAACGATTAGAATACTTTCTGACATTAACCAAGAGTTATAAACAAACAACTAGCAATTAAACCGTTTTAAAATCTAATTTGGAGCTAAAATTACGATACTTTTACATACAAAAATAAATAGAATGCCCTTTAGTAATCAAGAAAAAGGACAGTAAAGAAAGTAGGAATATGAGCCAATCACCGATCGAACGAACGAACGAATGAATATGCGAGTGGCTATTATTATTAAAATGTTACTTTTAACTTTTACTTTAATCGCCCTGGGCGTGCGCTCGCGTGCATCGCTTTTTTTTGCCGACCGTACGTACATTTGCATATCATCACGTAACACATGAATAAACAATCTCGGATCGTACGATTTCATCACTTTTCTATCGAATGCTATTAAAGTTATTTTCACTTATATTGCAAGGCGTAAATAGTCATTGAAAACATTTTTTCTTACCGCTCCCCTTTTTCAATGCGCTCACTACGTATGTATTTGTGTATACGATTACGTATATATATGGCTTATTTGTACAAGTTGTTCAGTTCTGTTGTTTCATTGTGTGTTATTGAATAAGCCCGGCTTAGGTTTTCAACTGTGCATAAGCAGAGTTGCCTCAATATTAAAATACGTTGTATTTTTTAAGGCGCACATAAACCGTTTGTTACGACGGTAAGTGGTGACTGTGTGAATAAAACTATGTACAAGCAACCATGATAAGTATGTCTTATTTGAAATCGAAAGCCAACATAGAATCGATTACAAGTGCAGCACATAAAACTTAAATCATAATTGATGTATAAGTGTACGCTTAATTAATAGGCAACAAATCTGATCATCGCCTGTTACAAAATGATGATGTTTTTCAGTGCTGTTTTTCACCCGCATGTTACTACCTGCGATGTAAGACGCGAGTTGTTTAAAGGCTCCCAGGTCCATCCTTTACCACAGATTACTACAGATATAATAATTTAACATTGAACGATGCTGTAATAGTAAGCGGTTAATATATAACTCCAAGTAACATGGCTTGACAGGAGGTCCCTGGTTCATTTACTAGGTCGAGCACTACTAAATGTTTATTATTTAGATTTTCGAGTAGTGGCTCGGAGTTAGGAGTTGTGCCCATACATTACTCTGCCTATGGATTACAGGCGTTATATTACGTTAAGTAACATCGCGAAGTAACAACCTACGTTAGGCTGTCGCCCTGTGTCTCTAGCCGCTCTAGCCGCGACCACCTCTCTCACACTCTCACAGGATCGGTTCGTTTCCTCCTCGTTTACATACGTTTCTTAGAAAATTAACTCGTGGTCACGTTATTAAGTATTCGAGTCCTTACATCGTTCATTTGCGATGCATCGAACGATCACTGTACACTACGAACATTAATTTAAATATAATGCCCCCGTTGCGCTACTATAGCAGTATCCCTGATGGTTAAGTATAGTTCCGTTTAACGTTGGACGTCTTAGCATCAAGCAGAAAACCTATATGTTTATAATCAATTCCACGATAAACCGGGAAAGCCGCTTTTGTATGGTAATTTTCATTCGAGCTCAAAATAGTCCAATAAGACGCTGCCACACTATATCGTTAAAAATTGAATCGTATAAATAAATACATTTCGCTTCAACATTATTCTTGTCGTGATTAAATTGTGCCCATTTGCTTTAATGTTCGCGGCGAACTCGTGGGAGCTCATGAAAGAGGACCTCGGTTATTTCAGAATCTCATCGAGCTATCCTGAAAAACCGTACGTGAGTTAAACTGGTACATAGTTGTATCTTGTACATAAACACGCATTACGAAACGTTTTAATAGTATAATTATTCTAGTCGTCAACAGATTTCGATTTCTTTATTAACCAACCGCTACGTTATCATTGTATGGATCCGTGCATGTTTATTTCACTGTATAATTAATTTCATTCGACCGTTCAAGACAAGCTTTAGTGACGTGGTTGATTAACATACAGCGAATTATTTATGAGTTTCGATTCAATATGTCGATGTATTACCGATCATTATCATATTTAAAAGCCATTAGCTATCAATTGCACGAGAAAACTAAGTTTAAGATACTGTAAACCAACTGGGACTAATTTATGATAACTGCCGTCTTTAATTATTTTTATCCACTGTTATGATTCACTACATAAAAATATCAGTTTTATGTTTTATTAAAAAAAAGATATAATAAAAAAATATAAATAAATTATAATCCTGCTATTGTGCTGGCACCCTATAGCACTGAACGTCCCTAGCAATATTTCAGTGAAGCTTATTGATATCATGTAAGGATTTTATACTAAATGATATATGAAGTTTCACCCTACCGACTGCAGCTATAAAGTGTGCGTACTAATGAGCCGCGTCCGCTTGTTTTACACTTGGGCAGCTATAACCATGCTTGATTTATGATTGTTAATCGCGCATCTGAAAGAGCTGCGGTAGGCTTTGAGTCAGAAGTTTAGGTCACCTAGTCTAATTCAGTGGCTGGATTGACGCCAAGTATTTGTTCTATTGTGGAGCCCGTACGTTCGTCGTGGTCGTTTTATATAGTTGCGCGTATGTAGTCAGTTAACATTAGGGTTGTCCGCTGTGTGATGCCGCGCCGCGGCCCGCGGGGTCGTCGAACCCGCCACGGTGAAATAATATGTCGGTCGGCGTGACGCATTTGGGGTGTCCGATTTCCTACATCAGAATTTTAGTGTTGAATAATTACATCGCCGCCACCGCGTCCACGTCGCCCACGTTGCGCACCTGGTTTGAATGTGGGTAGTTTCAATTATTGCAGTCGGCGTACTTGGGCGTCGACCGCCCGGTATCATTTTGTGAAACCAAAGCCGGTCAAGGTGTACCGCGAATTGGGTGAAAATTGTATTGTGCTGTGTCGCGTTCGCCACGAGAGTTTTGTTGCACAACGAATTTGATAGTAACGTGTGGGAAGATCTTAATGTTTTATTGTCTAAGGTGTGCGGACATTGTGTGTTAATCTGTGCGAAAGATCGAATTTCACTTCTCGACTCGTTTGAAGGATGGATGTCCCGCGCGTGGCTCTGTGATAAACTGTGAGTATAGTACGTTGATGGTATATAAGGGAAGCAATGCATGTTGTTTTAATCCAGATAATTACAATAGACGCTACCTAAGGTTTTTAGTGTCTGTTTAATCGAATACGATGATTATGATAACGTATAAAGATATAGGTTGTCATAGAATCGTTTCCCTTAGATACGGATCTCCTCTCATTGGGTGATGGGTTATCATAACCGTCTGACAATAACGCGGCTTGGTGTTTGTGAAAGTGTTCCCGTTAACGTTAATTAACGTTAAAAAATTAACGTTATATTAAAAACTCAAATCCGTTTATTTTTCAACAGTGACATATAATTAAATTACATTCTGCAAATACCCATATTATATTGCTATGCATGTGTGAGACATGTAGATAAGTATTGAATACGACTTTTTATAAACGTTCTTTATACACATACGAGTGTAAAATAGGGTAGTTAAGTAACGCAATATTTAGTGGGGCGTGTTGTATGCCGCGTGTTTTTCATAGATTTATTTTTTATAAAGTGATCCCTTTTTTTTCATCTAACTTGCGCAAGAATGTATTGTATTTGAATAAAAGTAACATCACACCTGTAATCCCCGAAGAGATAGGCAGAGGAATGAACACTCCCACGTTTCACCAGTTACGTTTACGTCTCGCTATGGAATGGGTGGTGAGCCTATTGCTATACACCGGGCACATTCAGCATACACCCGGCGTATTCAATTAATCTTCGATTATTTGGCCTTTAGAGAGTCAACGTGCAATGTTTTTACGCCTTCCATTCTCGCTAATGCGTAATAAGCTCTCCATAGCGTGGTTCAGTGTCGTCGTTTACGAGGCGTCCTTTGTTCAAACCGGGAAAGTACTGTAATTAGGACGGCTTTTACGACGACCTAACGTCACCGAATTGCCCAGTTTACGCCAACGATAAATATTGTTACAGATAAAGCTATAATATATATTGATATGTTATGCTGTAAAATATACTACTAGTGATCTAGTATCAATCGTAATTCGATCATAATTTGTAGGTATATTTTTTTCAGATTGTAGATTATTGAGATACACTTATCGGTATCGTAGAGTACACTTAATATGTCCTTTGTGCTACAGATTGACAACATTCTTTTATTATTTCCAGCAGTTGGAATGTAAATAACATTTTTTTTATTTAATTCAATTGTTAAACATTTGAAATTTAAATATGTAGTAGGTAGTTTTTTTGAACTCGATGTCTATGAAAATTTATCCGATATTTATCTTGCTATATCTGTTATGTGGGGCGTAAGAAAGGGATGTTATAGCTGTGTTAGCGATCACTTGAGGGTGACTATAGAAAATATACTGTAGTATGTCATAATATGCGCCTTGCTATGATATAAATCATAGCTCCATCTGTGACGGATGTGATATTTCCCTCCGCTGTCTTTACAACAAGTCAATTTCATGTTCTCGTATGACTCGTGGTCTTAACGCACAAAGAGATGTTATCCGATTGTCTGCTTCACAAACAATCTGGTTGAAAAGGTTTTTTATATTATTCGTGTCGCTTTTTAAATTCTTTGTTGAAACAATACGTCCTCAAGGGTTATTTGCTTATTTATTTATGTAAATTCCACTTTGAAAAATATAATATACTTGCGTTATGCAGGAGCCCTTGACCTCTTTTCATATCATTAATTTAAAGGTTTACGTGACAGAATGTATTTAGAGTCTGCAAACTGATATTTTATTATAAAATTAGCTTTTTACCCTATGTATATATTTTCAAATTTTATTTATACATATTCCAAAGCGAATTGTAAAGTTTATTGAGTAGCTTTAAATTATTTATTTATTTTATTTTATTTTATTAGGAAAGCATACAGTCATACAAAGAAAGTTTATGGTTTTCTTAATATATAGTATAATCGTAATAATAATCAACGTCCTCATCGCTCCACAGTTGCACCCGAGTCGGCCTTCAGAATGATTGAAGGCCCGAGGCGGGGAGGGTCTGTCATGCCGCCGAACTGCAGTTTGATAGAAGTTTATAAATTCTTTTGAGAAATCGGATGAAAAATTTTCATTTTTTCTCTTCGTCTACTTTAACTTCCAAACGTGACGTCGAATACGGGTATTTTCTTTTTCCAATGAAATTAGTTAGTCTTATAGGATCAAAAACTAAAGTAAGCATATTTTAATTATATTTTCTAATTTTTATTTATTTATTAATTTTTATTTTCTAATTTATTTATTTCCTATTGGGACTTTAACAACAATTATTGTGCGGATTTCAACAACAATGTTCGTAAGGCGGCTGCGGTATAATCGACCAGTCAATTTCAACCAGAATCTCGTAAGTTAAATCTATGGTCTTCCACGCTAGCCGAATGCGTGTAGGTTGATTTTTGGCACCTTAGCGAACATTGTGCCGGAATTCTAAAATGGTTTTTTGCACTGTTTCTGGAAGTGATATATTAATCCCATAAAACCACACACATGTGTGCTCTCTGCCTACCTCGCAAGGTCGTGAAGATATGTATATGTGTAGGTACGTTAAACACACATAATTTCTTAAAGAAAGGGGGTGAGTGCCAGCAATTGAACCTAGAACGCCCAGAAGTGTGTGGCTCAATTTTTAGCCACCAGGCTACCGCTACTGCTCGACGATCACCGCTCGACGAATAACAATAGGTAGTGGCGTCATACATTAACATCGTTCCTTTATCGTGTAGACGCCTTTCAACCTTTCATAATACCTCAATAATCAATTTGTATCTGTCACCAATACAATAGGGCGAGGAACCGCGACCGAGGTATGGTATGGAATATAACATGTCGTCATGATCATTACACGACATCTTACGAAGCTAATGTGTTGCAATGTACAACTTTGATTGACACTTTGATTCTGTTGTTGGTATACCCGATTGCTTAGACTATATGATTTAATAATGTTTATAGGTATACACGAGACAACAATACTGAATAGCAAAATATTATGTAATATTAAGGATGTGCTAAATTTACAAAATAATACATAATAACCAAATATCGACATATAGAGTTATGATGTCATACGGACGCGCTTATAACAGCGTCACTTAACACGTACGTCATTTTTAACGTTGTAAGTTTTATGGTGTCGTTTTTAAAAGTGTATCTCATTTTAACGATAAGCTGTTGTTTAAAAAAAAACTAGGAATCCAAATAACTGCTTCAAATAAAAGTATTTCGTTTCTCTAGTTTACAATAAGAGATATACTAGCAGTACATGTATTTACATACATTATATACGAGATATGTAGTACGTACTAGTATCTAGTAGGTATCTAGTATATAGTATACCTACTACATATCGTACATAAGATGATATTATTGTAAATAAGCTGTCTTCGCTTCTTAGAGTGTAATGATTTGTTTGATCCAAAATTAAATACAACATAACACCGCACCTTTATTTCACCTAAGATGTAGCCAGAGGAGTGTATCACTCACACGCTTCACCAATTATGGTACACATTACATGGAATAGAACTAGGTAATAAAAGGAATCATCGGACTAAGATAAAAAAAATTGTTTTCTAAATGGACTTTTTTCATTTACCAGGTACAAAAGCAAATGGCGCGCGAATACGAGCAGCTGAAGTCCACTGTGGCCGCCTTGCATATGTTCCAGCACGAGGGTGACAAGGCCATCACGCCGCTGAGTGGCAGTGAGTATTACATCGTACCCGTGTTCAATCCCGAACAGGACCTGTTGTTACATTCAGACATTAATGTCCTATGACGGTTCTCCGAGGTTCGCTGGAGCACGCTCTCAGTTTAACGACGCATATACGCCAATTTTATATCCCATTAGGGATTTTATAGATTTTCTCGGAATGCATTAAGCATTAGTATAGATATATAGATTACTATAGAACGTCTTATTATAGGGTTATGTTAATAGTTTGCAATTACACGTAGGTATTATATAAAGTTTACATGGTTGATAAATACATAATATATAAAATTTAAGTATATGACTGTATAGTTATATGTTTAGATGTATGTTTGTCAATCGAGTGGTTATCATGGAACAGGTTCTGTGTTGTTTGCCATTAGATGACCAAATACATTTATTAATTTAAATAGACGTGTATTAATTTAAGTAGCAATGAAACATATTTATTTATTTATTAAAAACGGCATACCAACTATGTACATAAAATAAATACCACCCTAAATTTAACTATATTAATCCAAAATTTTAGTATATGTGGCCTATGAAATATGAACAAAAAAAAAATTACTAAAAGTGTTATTTAAATGTGATAAAACTACGCCTCCACTGAAAGTACACGTGGAAATCATACACGGCGTCAACGTAACTTACTACACTTACTCGTATAATGTCTGTTCAAAACAAACTCACTAAACGCGATGTTGTAGCGATAAGTTAATCTATTGTGCTATAGATAACAAAAAAAAAGACAAGTGTGATATTTACAATTAAAATACACAAATATATAAACGAAGAAGTGCGCGTGGTTTTGAACACAAAACCCCCGAAGTGCGTGCCTGCATTCTAAAGCACTATGCGTATCACAGAGACAGAGAACCAAGGTTATCGACATAGCCCATTGGATCAGCAAGCTGAAGTGACAGTGTGCCGGTGACATCTGTCGCAGGACCGATAACTGCTGGAGTAGACGTGTCCTGGAGTGGAGACCACGCCTCGGCATACGTAGCGTAGGACGCCCTCCGGCTACGTGGAGTGACGATATACGCAAAGAGCTAAAGATCGAGCTCAGTGGCGTGCTATTGGAGAGGCCTGTGTCCAGCTGATGAGGGAGATAGGCTGATGATGATGGTGATGAAGAAGCTTATCACTATTTTTTTGATGGTCAGTGCTTTAAAATGACGTGTGGTTCATTAACTTGACGTAATTGAACTATATGTATGTACGCAAAACTGACACTCCCACGCGCTGGCTATTGTTATCCAACATTGCCTCATCTCAGAAGCGTCAACGTCACCTCTTGGAGGCATAGGAGCCAGTAAGCAGGCAGTTAGACCATGTAAAAAATGTACAGTGTTTTGATAAGATAACATTGTTAAAATTCGTGGACGTAAATGGACGTAATTTGATATTTTCTTATGAAAAATTTACGTATGCCACTTGGATTACACAACATTATGAATATAAATTATGTGCTATTAAAAATATTATAGAAAATTTTGCGTGTTACTTATGAAGCCTAAAAACACAAAGTGAAACAAAGAAATCACTTTCACCCAATATTTCCACACTTAACCGTTGCCGTACTTCAAAGTACATAACCAAAGTGATCATCAAAACAACCGCATATACATACATAAATATGTACTACGTACGCGTCCTTTCCCACGCCAATATCAATAAATATTGAGAGTTGAGAATGTATTTTTATAAAGCGTTTTTACGATGAAGCAATTAAAACATTCATTATAATCCTGTTTGTAGACGTCCTTCTCGGTGTAGCTGCAAGATCGGTACACGAATGCCATATATCCACAATGGAATGTGAATCTGCTTTAAGCTGTTGGGAACGAGGAATATTGATTGGTGTTGAAGAATTTGATGTTTTGATAATAATAGTAATGTTGGATCCCGTAGAAAATCGTGTTCTCTTGGAAGCGATTCTTTTCAATTATATTCTTGAGATATCACCACACGCGGCCATCTGAGCTTGAAACGTGATATTTGAGCGGCTGATAAACTACATATATTTATGGAAATACATATTTGTATAGGTATTTTTTTTAACCAGCTACAACAAATACTGTAATACACGAATCGAATCCATACCCGTCTCAGGAGTCAGTTTCATTAACCACTGGTCCAACGAGCCGGTTTGTTGTTTTTTTCAACGTCAATCCTTTTGATTTATGTAGCTACATTAGATACGATA
>DWDW01002406.1:0-10266 GCA_018245635.1 Mimoniades versicolor eupheme
TTATTTTAAGTTTAATATTTAAATTAAGCTGTATCCAAGTTCATTAATCACCTCTGTAAATAATAATATTGTAACTTACAGCAAATAAACTATTCACTAAAGCGACTCTATTCATTTCTTACCCGCCTAGAAAACATTACTATTACGCCATCAGCATACATATAGAAGCGTCCACGTGTACAGTTTTGGTGTTAAGCTGAGTTGAGCTGGGGGTGGTGGGAGGGAGTCCTTACAAGTGATATGTATCGTTGTCGAGCATTGTGGCTTTTCAACCAGATTAGATGGAATAACGATTGGAATACACGTGAATCTTTAGCTCGGTTACTGTTTCTGTACACTGTGTTGGAATGAAACAGGATCTAGAAAACAATTTGTCCCTACGTGAACTGACTGGCCTGTGTTCCAGTGGCAAGCCTGAGGGCGGGCCCGAGGATCATGGGTTCGATTCTCACATATAATATTTGTGTGATGAGTACAAGTATTTGACCTGTGTATGTAATTTTTTTATGTGATTATATATTTTGAATAAGTAACAAATCAATATATGTATGTACATTTACAGTGAATTAAAATATTTTGACGGTCGTAAAACAACGTAATTCTTTCATGATAGGTTAGTATTTGCGACGATCTAGTCTGACGTAAAGTATAAAAACGCCTCTTAAGACGAACTATTCGTGGTTAGAATAAACTTGTTTAACCATGCATTTTGATCAGATTTGAAGGTTCATGCAGTTAATTACATACACAAACTCACGAGATGATTGAGTTTCCCTCTCATGAGCAGTAAAACAACCGTCACTTGGATCCTCTAATAAATACTTCATATATTAAGTATATCAGATCTGATAATGTCTGTAATGTCTGTCTGATAATGTACGTATGTTTATAACCGGTATGTTCTGAAGTTGTGATATACAGTTTGTAGAAGACAACAAAATGCTTAATGTAGGTACATCCCTGAAACATGTTTCTTTAGATATGAATTGCATCTGTCGTTAATGACGTACAATTAAAGTTAAGTTTTAGTACAATCTGTCAATTTGTTATAGAGGTTTCTAAGTATCGTATGTGTGGATAGATTTAATATTTCTTCAGTATTTTTATAAAAGCTAATAGCTTTTAAAAATCAATAAAAAAGACAATTCTGTTTAATAAATGCTTGTCATTGCTATTGCATCCATCGTTGATTGTAATAATTTTCTGTAACATTTTTGTTGTATTGCAAAGTACATTTTTATGTTTATTTAAATTAGAATAATATAATTCTCTATAGGTACATAATGGGAAATTCAGACGAGGTGTGGTATAGCATGGTCGTTTTCTGCGAACATACGAGTATTATGCTCGCGAAAGAGGATACTGCACGAGCCCAGGAACCGACCGGCAGAGGTAGATACCGCTCCCAGGTACAGTATTCCTGTAGCTCGGGACCAGAATACGAGTTACGGTATCTCGTGCTGGACGTAAGGGGCGACTAAAAGGAGGCTTCCGGGGTAGCAAGCGGCCAGAGTGGGAGATGGAACCGCTTCTCGGCTAACAATCTTGGGAAGGAATATATGTTTGGCCTAACTCCACTCTATACAAAAGGGAAGGCTTCAAAAAACAATACAAACTATACAAACCCACTAAACAGAAGTACTCCGCGGCATCTTCCGTGTAAGCCTCTTTTGGAACCATATAGGTTTACTATGTGTAATATATGTGGCCGTTAAATAATCTATAAAAGAAATGTCGACCGAAACTTGCGACTGAGTTACACACACTTGTATTCTGTAACAACGTTACGTATATATGTTACGTAGGTACATATGTATGTTGTAAACTACGTAATTTTAACAAAAAAATTAAGATATTTCAAAATCTTATATGCCAAAATTCTTCACGAGACTTTTTCTATGCCATTTATTCCTCGTACGTGTTATGCAATTACAATTAGTCGTATTGTAGGTACTAGATGCACATTACGAATATTGGACTAAGTTAGTAAAACGAAATTATAAAGCATAATGAAAAAAAAAATCGAGGTGATATATGTAGGTACAACCTGCTTTCCTACAACTAAGGATGTCCAATTAACCCCTGGATTGAGGGGGAGATAGAGGTGACTGGGTATTGTTAATTATAACTAGCTATTAGCTATAGGACATAACAATAAAACAACAAATACTCATGAATGTTAATTCATATTTAATAAATAAATACATTTCCATTGTTTTTTTTATTTAAATAAAAACTAATGTAAGTGACTCAGTTGCATCAACTCTCAACAAACGTTTATACAACATATTAGGTGACGTTATTGCTTAGTACTAATTCTCCGTAACAATTTAACTAAGGAATATATATTAGAAATACTCTTCAATATACATACAATGTAGGATATAATAAGTTAGTAAGACAAGACGTATGTTACAGAAACGAAACCCTTTCAACTTAATGTTACCTTAGAATTAAAAAAAAATGGATACCGATGCGCCTCGAGACTTTTAACGTTAAGATCATCATCATCATATTTTATAATCGAATAACGTTAAAAATTCCATAATTTAGAGACACTTGTAAAATTACGTGTTTTTTTATATACTTTCGTGAAATAATACAATCATAACTTAAACGAAAATTCCTTGGAATAGGGTTACATATATGTGAACACAAAAAAAACATTACATCTTTGGCTTCAAGCGAAATTTACAAAAGCGGTTCAATCGATAATTCCACACAAGCGTCGTCTTTAAGCCGAGTTTTCACGGAAATCCGAAATTTTAATGAATTAAGATCGAACGATGAATCATTCGTAATTGCAACGATAATCAGTTTTCATTTACAGCATTATAGAGAATTATACAAGTCGAATTTTTATTATAACACTGTAGTGAAAACGCCGGCTTTATAGATCTAATACGGACCATTATATATTTCTTAATTATTAAAAATATACATTGAAATTTGCTTCCGATTTGAATTATTATGGATACAATAGAGTAATTGTTAGATGTATTTGTATTGTATATTTATAGAGATGTCACCGCACTTTTGTCACCCAAGGCATCAGATGGGAGGAATTTAGTCAAGCATGTGATTGATATTAAATGAACAATATTTTCGAGTTTTACACGTCTGAAGACAAATGACTATTTATTACAGAATTAACCTCTGAATAAAGTAATGCTTAGTAACATCTATCCAATATATTATGTATTCATATCCGAAGATTTAAAATTTATTGTTACAATCATTAGTAGATATTTTATAGCAACGTTTGCTAAAAAATAAAATATTAATAAACGCTATTATATTTATAGATATCTATGTCTCTGTAATAAATTTTTTTGGGTTTTGGGACGAGAAGGACGACATGTGTTCCAATGCTAGGTACCACAGTATATGCCAGTGATCACATACAGTATATGAATAAAAGATCCGCATTAGATATATACAATGACTATCAATAACTCAATTAACTCTAACATGATACAAGAACGCAGTTCGCTTGAAATACGATTCGAAATAATATCGTGCGCGCCCAGAATAGGGGCCGTCGCATAAGATCATTCATGTTCATATCATTCATTATCATATCACGTTACACACAAATTTTATATTTAATAATCCAACGATCTATTTTTTGATCAATTCCTCATTTTCATGCATTACAATATGAATTTAGAATTATAGAAAAGGTTTTATATTTTCTACATCGTTCACATCGTCGGCTGCGACAATGACCTAGGAAATATATTTATATAAAAATTTCGAATAAAACAGAACGAAAAGGAACTTAAGAGAATTAAATCCAAATAAAATATTACGAAAAACAAAACAACACTTAGAACTTAAGTTTCGAAAGTTAAAGTTAAAAACAAAAAGCAACATTTACATTTCTTACCATTGGATCGAAGTAGTGGCCGACCAATTCCTGTACACATCGAAGAGGTGTGTATGAATAATGTGTAGCTGCTTATAATATAAGAAATATACAATGGAGATTCAATGGGTTCAATAAAATTAATGGACAGATTGTTAACGTTAGATCACGTATATTTTGCGTTCAGCGCGTTCGTGCGTACGTCGGGTGCGGGCACGTGTGAGCGCGCGTTTCACTTAGGGATTCAATTTTTGAGGGTTTTTTTTCCAAACTTGTAAGATGTAGGTACTTAGTTCAATTGTTCTTAATATATTCTTTAGAAAACGTACATACATATGAACCAATCAAAACTTTTTATACCTCGTGAAATCGTTATACGAATCTAATGCAACAGAAGTATGTATTACTAGTTAATTTATATGCGGTTTAATGTTATAGACGAACCATTTGGCACGTTAATCACAATAATGGTATATAGAGCCGAGTGTCCCGGGTTCAGTGTCCAGCTGCATATCCAGACAAGTGATGGCTGTCTTTACTTATTGTTATGCATCTTTTATATATTTTATTGAAAAGCTAATCTATTGTTATTTTTGTAAATAAACATTTACGATCCGTACATTGACATGGAACCGGAATAATTAAGATACAATTGAACATAATACAAAGTTAGAAGTAAGAAAGACGGAAGCCCTATTTGCCTCAAACCGACAAAGAACTTTTACAATTAATACAAAGTCTCCACAAGAAGGTTCATCAGTCAAAATATTGACATACTGTACATTGCATTATCTATAACGGCTGGTAATAATGGTAACATTAGTACAAAGAAAATTCTAGAAAACGAGCCAACTGGTCGAAACGAAAAGATCTTAAAAACGGGTACTCCCCCATGTCAATTCTCTACCTATCTACCCTCGTATCAAATAGTAGAAACAACACCACTAAGTAACCGGTACAAAGTCAACAGATTACATAACATTAATATTAAGGCCGATTGTACACGAGATGTGTCTCATACGAATTGTATCGTCAACGATGCGACAAGTGCCGCCCTCTACCGAGCGACACGCATTGTGTACAAGTGGCATAAGTCAACGCTTTTGGCCGATCTTATAAAATAGGACATCAATTTCAAAATGCACTTTAACACCTTAGTAATAGAGCGCAATATATAAATAGGAAAATCTATAGAAAGTTACATGTACGTATATTCCATATAGTAATCGTATAAGGACCCATAGATATAACGGTGGTATTCCAAGTGGTAGCAAACGCTATTGTTGCTCGAATTTGTTAATTAACAACAGCCATGAATTTAACAGTTACAATGATTAAACTACAATTTCATCATTAAATATGTCGTATAGTTTAATAGAATTTCGGATTCCATTCGCTACTTTACAAAGCACATACAATTTACGGAATAGTATTAGAACAATTTACAACAATTTTATTTCAAATACTGAATATACATTGGACGTCAAACCGTTATGCACATGGAAGACATCGACGGAGTTGGTAGCATTTTAATTATACAATATAGTTTATAGAGAATTTTGAAGTTATAACTAGGGGGAGGGATATCTTTAAAAAATCTTTTTTATGCTCTTACCAACAGCGAAGCGAAACTTGGTCTTATACCGAAAGTTTGAGTTATAAAATATAAACTACAATATGCAATAGATACTTTAGAAAAGCTATTGTAATATAGATAAAAATAATATCAGAATGACTATAATAAAGATCGGCCATTAGTCGAAATCACAAACACTTATAGCTATTTAAGTATAAATTGTGGTAATTCCAAGGAAGGTTAAAATCGGTAACGCTTAGTCTCGTAAAGTATTCTTTCAAAAGACAATAGTTCTTTTTTGCAAGAACTCTCACAAAGCCTCGGTACACGCGCACTCACGTGCCAGGGTTGTGATATAAATGTACAGTATAGGGTCAAATCAATTCGAGTACTCGATTATTTAATCGATACGACGATAGTTTTCTATTCATATCGTAATTATATATTGCAGCAATAAACAATAAATATTACTCTATGTGTTGTTAAAATATTATCAAGAATAATAATAAAACAATCATAGGGACTCATAAAATAGAAATATTGATGAAGAAATAAAATAATATTAATCGATTTTTAATCTTGTCTGTATGAATTCGTATATTTCGATTGTCGCTCTAGACAGTTTTTATTGATATATATTTTTTTGGTTAACCACACTCCGTTTCAGTAACGCGATATTTTCCTTATTTGATGAAAACACTTTCATACATGTCGCTTATTAATGAAAAATTATTTTTACATTAAAAAATACATGTACAGTGTACATAGAAATGAATCTGATTCTTAACATTACAATATACTAAACATTTCATATGTTAAAACGTGAAAATTTTAGACATATAACTGTTAAGTACATATCTGACCGAGAATGTTGTATATTAAGAACGACAAATGTAGGTTCAATTTACTTTGATAAATGTAATAGAAATAATAATACAGCGATGTCATAATCAAAAAGCGCTTAAAACACGAAACATTGACGAGATCATTCTATCAACAATCGTTGCATGTCACAATGACACTACAAACAATCAATTTCCAACCTTAGCCACCAAGTTATAAAGTTCATGCGACGCGTTATTGTGACATGAAAATATGGCATTGAACGCGAAACAATATACATACTGTGAAAGTAGAAATAGAGTTGGCTATAAAAACAATTTCATACATATATTCATTCTTGTTATAATATTCGTGATAAAGTAGATTATAGTAATGCTTTGGGAAGACTTACAATTTAATGGAAGATTGGTGAAAACGCGTTCAAACAATTGTTAGTTTAACACCAGAAACTATTTGTGCAAGTGTTAATTAAGAAACTCATATTGATTCCGGGAACAACAGGATTGGAACAGCAAGAAAATATTAAATTCATTCATCGTGTAACTTTAAACATCTTATTCATATAAAGATCCGAGAGTTAAAAATCCGCTCCTTGCTTTAACGTTTGAAAGGCTGGTCGTAACGCAGTTGTACAGTGATGAAAAAGGGGTGTTTAAGAATTTTTATGACCATACATATTATAATATTGAAGTCGAAGGACCCTACAACCCTAGAAAACGTCAACGAGTGTCGAATAAATTCGTAACTGTTATATCGATACTACACGAGCACAAAATATTATTTTCCGCTTTTTCGCTAGTAGGTGGAGTTGTTTGTGCGGAAAAGTATTCGGTGATGTGACGAGAAAATACGTTTCTATTGCATCATCTATACTGAACGTATGTACAATTAACCCTAAAGAAAGTCGAAAATCTTCATTATTATTATTATTTATTTATTAATAATATATAATTTAAATAAAGTAAAGATAATACTTTCTGGCGTGTGGTAACATGCAATGAAAATTATTATTATTATTATCATTGTTATTTTAACGAGCTAACGTGTAGCGTAGATTTATCCCAGAAAAGAGAGTTCCAAGTGCTATATTGTATTTCAATGAAAAATCCTTAAATTTGCCATGTATTGAAACCGATCATTGATTTATCACTCATTTTAATGAAATATGGAGAAAGTACTCTGGATCAGGTGTGACATCGGTAGAAAAAATATATATTTTTACATTCAAATAAGGCTAACCTTGTCGATTTCGTTGTAATGTTACTTTTGTGGTAAGCTGTGTAAATACAGATTTAATTTTCTCATGGCATTACGCATGGGCGGGGCTAAGAGGGAAAATGACATACATCGTGTTAGAAGATATTAATAAACTCTATACATAGCACAAATGCTACATAAATATTTATATCTTATATTTTTACTATTCTCTAAGGGTTAATTGGTGGAGAATTTCACCAGGACATAAATTCGCCCTTTGAGTTGCCTTTTATGGTGTACAATAAAGAATAAATAAATAAATAAATAAATAAAATACTCGCACATCAGCACTAGTATGGCGTGGAATGCTCCAAGTTGCCCCAAGGGCATGTCCAGTCGAGTTTGTGTGTGAGTTGCCCCAAAATATTATTAACGTTAAAAATCCCGTGACGTTAGAAACAATACACATCGAAATGAGTGATAAAGCATAGACAATTCGAACGGAGTACTCTATGCCAGAGCGTGGACCCAACTTTTAATAATACGCCCGTCCGCTTAGAAAACACCAGAACATCAACGTCGTATAAATATGAACAACGTCGTCGTTGCATTCGTCGTTGAAACCCTTCAGAATATTGTCCATAAACAGACGAAAATTCAACAGCTACTTAAGGCTCATTTTTAAAATCGCCAAACATTCTCATCTAAAATGTATATTCCTAGATGTCTACTCGTTCCACCTCTCAAACGAAAGTTTGTGAGATTGACAAGTGAGCCTTAAGCAGGTTCGCAATCACCTCTAAGAATAAATTCCAGTACCATTGGCACCTAACTTATCCATTTCTACAATCCCCCCTCCCATAACCATTAGCCCCCAATATTACCATAACCACAAGTCCATAACAATATACCCTGAATATTATATCCAGTACAACCTCAAAATATTCAGAAAAAATGCAGTAATAATTAGTCAATATAGTTTCACTTATCATTACACTATCTATCCCAATGTGTTAACTCTATTGAAATAGGGATAGAAAAATCATTTAAGATGGCACTTGAGACAACGAGACATCGATACATTTAATATCAATACTCATTATTCGGCTACAATCAGATAGTTGAATAAATCGATTCTCTTGTTTTAAGAATATCAAAATATGTATGCGAAATTTTATTTATTCGAACACCTTCTACATATATATTTGCAATGATAAACTTCGAAATATTATGTTATTAAACTCACTAACATTTGTAATTCCCTTTTTCAAGATAAGTTGATATTAGAAATATTTCAATCGAGACTTTTAATATAATCTACACAAATCTGTAATCGATACATCGATGATCAAACAAATCGAATCAAGCTTTTCAACAGCACTGTTATATTGAATTGTTTTAAGAGTCATATGCACTATCCATACTGTATACAAAACTATATTAAGGTTTTGTGTGGTTATTCCATATGCCTGTGGATTAATGGATAGTGCATAGACTATAACAAGTGTATATAAATGTGAATATAAGTTTGATTAATTGTTCCGTAGTCAATCAAATGTGATGCGTCAGAACATTTAACAAATCGTTCGTATTAAGCAATCAACCTGTAATTCGTTTCAACGAACTCGAATGTTTATTAATTCTCATGTCATAGTAGGTTAGACTTCTGTACTCTTGCCGACTTGCCCTTGCTTCGAGTCCGGGACACCCGACGCGCTTAACTTGCGTTGGCGACCAGGGAATATACCGCTGAAGAGGCGACCTGTAATAATATTTAAAAAATTAAACTAATTGAATTAGACTAATCATCTTGAACATTATCACCAGATTTTACTGATATGTTTCAGAGACCATACCGCATATTTTGCGGTTATAGTAAAACTAGTAATCAATTTTATATATGTATATATTTGTCTTATAATATATAACATTATATGTTGACCTCCTTTTTTTTTCAAATCAGTTGCCTGCCCCAACTTTTCATTATCACCTGGTGTGACTGGTAGAAAATGCCAATTCGCATTAAGTTCGCCCTTTGTTAAATAAAGAATAAATAAAATTACACGAGATACGTCACCAAAAATTTTAATGTGTAACAAAAACGTAGCATTACGTCCTGTAATCCTCGAAGAGATGGGCCGAGGAGTGCAGCGCACCCGCACATTCGACCAGGTACGTTTACGTTCCACTATGGAATAGCGAATGTATCTCGTGCCGTACATCGGCTACTAGATTGAACACGTCTCGTACCGGGCGAGCGCTGGTCGGGCGGGTGGCGCGGCGACGTGGCGTGCAGCGCGCCGCGGCTGCCGTGCGCGAACGACACGGACATGCCGCTGTCCAGCGAGCCCACGGAGCCGCGGCGCGTGAGGCGCTCGGCCGCCAGCGCCGCGGGGTCGTTGATGTCCACCAGCGAGTTGCTGAGCACGCTGCGCTTGATGACCGTGGGCGGCGGGTGCGCGCGCGGCGCGGCCGGCGCCGGGCACGCGGGCGGCGGCGGCAGCGCCACGCTGCGCACACCTCGCATCACTTATACCGTTTGTACACATCGGCCGAGCGCTCGCGCGAGCGACGGCGCGTGCCGAGTTCGATCTCGTTTCAAGTATTATCGATTTTTTCTAACTTAAACTGCCTTGCCTGCCTTGACTGCCTCGTTGGTCGAGTTGGTTGCAAGTGCGACTGCCGAACGGGAGGTCCCGGGTTCGATTCCCGGGTCGGGCACTACTAAAAATTTTCTAATTTAGATTTTCTAGTAGTGTGCTTGGAGTCTGTATAAGTGCCC
>DWDW01002407.1:0-10265 GCA_018245635.1 Mimoniades versicolor eupheme
GATATTTGGCACTCTGTGCTCTCTGCCTACCCCGCAAGGGACCTGGCGTGAAGATATGTATGTATGTACATATGTATAATGTGTATTTTGTTGAATGTTTTCGGTTCATTTTATTAGTTTAAGCAAGAGGCTCATTCTTCGTACTGAAAGTATGTACGTGAATTATAATCAACATATATATGTTATTTATAGGTTATTTATAGGTAGGTTAGGTTATAAAATATAAGCTGCCGTAAAGTCGATCACAGCTTTTCCGTTGGAACTGATTGGATAAATCAGTAAGCAATGTTTTAGACCGCATCGAGCAGTCACTCCCTACTGTTATTGTTGTGTATATTATGTAATCGGTTAACCTTGCAGGTTACTATTAAGAAGATTATGTGGACCAATTTGTTGTAGAAATTTGTACCAAAAGACACAGCTCTACTATTATTTAGGAGCAACTTACTTGTAGAAACCGTGGGATCAACTTTTTGTATGTCTCTTGTTTGAAATTTCCCACAGACTGTCCAATACGCAATCTGCTGTCGGAGCTAAAATATATAACAAATAAACATTTTAGTCCTGACGATTCCATTGGGATGTAGAGCGAAGATCGAAATGTTACTAATATGGATAAGACCCATTCAACCAAGTCTTTTTCTAAAAGTTCAAATAATAGAAAAAGGAACAGTGTTGAGGTTGAACGGGAGGACACGGACTACAGATAAACTGATACACAATTTGCTGATTATTGCAGCATACTTTGTGGTTCTTACGATTATAAATAACAACCGCTAAAGCACCGCAGCCGGGTAAAGTATACTCTAGGTATCCGGCAATTGCTTGTGAGACTAGCCCAACGGAGAAACGTAAAGCCAAGCTTACGTTTAGGAATATGTAATGTGATATACATACTATATTAATATACTGATATATTATTAATTAACAGACAAATGGGCCAGCTATAAAAGCGTTAACTGTTACATGAAGGCTTGTCCAGTGCTCATAAAAGTTGAGAACAATCTTTTTATTAAAGCATTTAGAATTATTTACTCCTTATGTTCCTACTTTATCCTCTTTATCCTCCGCTTGTATTCCATTAACGGATGAATAATCAAGTTAACGTCAAAAGTTATTAAGTTATTGTGTAAGCACTGATTATCATTGTTGTCGTCATCAATGTCATTACGATCACAGTCAGCCATTATTATTCCACTGTGTGTTTTCTCTTAGAACGTAAAACATTAAGATAGTTGTTAAGATCTGTGAACATTACCTTTTGGATAGTAATTTATCTGGAGAAGCATTTTCCACGGTGAAAATTGGTAGAAGTATGACATTTGGTTGGCAGTTGCCATCAGAACACAAACCAAGTGTTGGCTTTACCGCTAAAAAATATGCTTAATTGTTACAGATTTTTATAGGTGAACCGTATTTTAGACGTTCAGGTTAATGGTAACTATATCACTAAGAACTGTAGTCATTTGGCGATGCTTGTGAGAAATCATCAAGCCTATTACTTCATATAGGTACAACTAGAGCAAACGGTTATTTTCTTTGCTTGCAGCTAGAAATGTATTAATCTAGTTATAACTTTATAAAATAATCATTTCTTTCCAATGGGATAAAACCTTTGTAGTTACCAGTTTTTACATTTTCGACGCACAAACAGTCAACATCTTCGTCGTAATTCTCCGGGCAGCCGCATTTTACCGTATATCCAAGTTTGGTGGGAGGTGACGTTGTATACACCTCAGTACCCTTTCGCGGGGACGCAGAGAAATTGCAGATGACTAAGACATTCTAAAAAAGATAAATTTTATTGATCGAATATTTCTAGGAATATAATTGAAACATAGCATAAGATAATTGGGCGAATCAATGTAAAATAAGAGCAATAAGTTAAAAAACTGATTAAACGTATAACACTAATATAATGAGACATTTACGTATTAACCATCTGTCTAGAGATCAAGCTAGAACATGGTGCAAAATTACCAATTGGTCTCCAAAAATCAGTAAGCGCCTCGCGAATGTTATAACAAAAAGCACAAATAAGTGTGACACGTTGAACACAAACGAGGCGAAACATTCATGGCAACATGAACGAATATCGACTATAAATTGAACAGAAATATAGCTTTATTAGTAATTTTAGATAAAATATGGTTTAACTATTTAAAGGAATTAATTGATATCGATAAACATGTACATAGAATTAAAGAAGAAATGTGGAAGATAATACAAATATAATCAGTGTCCGAGAATCAATCTCCAGACCCTTTGCCAGGGTATTAGGATGGAACTGTCACTGACGAATCGCGGAATAGACGCCCATCCAAGCGAAAACTTATTCCATCCGCTACGCGACCCCGTAATAAAACTGATGATATATTATTTCAAAAGCCACATACCTAAAACATGTATCACTTACATTATGGATTAATGGTATATTTTTATTAGTGTACGTGTACTCGGTGTATCCTGTTGCACCACACCCTATGTGAGTTGTAGACCCGCTAACAATTTCCATGTACACTCTTGGGAGTTGGACTGTACTTTGGATTCTGAAAATTTTATTTCAACGATATAGAGGTAGATCACAATATAAATAGCGTTAACTTAGTGGCTTAGGCTTCAGTATAGTAGTGGGCGGTTCTGGGTGCAAGTTATGATTCTGACACGCACCGCTGCCTTTAAAAATCATTGTGTTTCAGGATTATCCTTATTTTAATGTGACTCTCGTATTTACAGCATTTTTTTACGTAGTAACTAGGCTACATTAATAGATATAATTCCAACTTAAGACTAAATAAGGAATTAATGATTAAGTATCATTAGGTAACATAAAAAAAGTAACATCACGCCTGTAATATCCGAAGAGGTAGGCAGAGGAATGTAGAACATTCCCACGTTTCACCAGTTACTTTTAAGTCCCACGATGGAAAAGATGGTGAGCCAATTGCCATATGGCAATATATGGTAACAATGGTATATACCGGGCACGTATCCAGACTCCGAGCCACCATTCGTAAATCTTAATTAGAAAATTTAGTAGTGCCCGACCCGGGAATCGAACTCAGGACCTCCCGTTCGGATTACTTATTAAAACACAATGTAGAATTGCAGAACCTAAGTGCAACCAATTTAGGAGTCCCAAAAAGGGTGTCAAATAAAGCTCAAAAAAGAAAATACGAGTGACATATGAACTGCCTCATTTTTTACTTTAATTTTTGAGTTTCATAGACAGATTCATAGAGAGAAAGATATTCAATATTCAAAACAAGAGCTGAACATCAAGAAAATACTTACTGCCAGTCAGGAACATTCGCTAGCAGTGCTTTGGTGACGGAATCCTTTAATCCATACCACCCTTTTATTGATGTGGTGATTGCATAGTTCAGGGTATTTAGTGTGAACCCTGAAGTATTATTAGTATTACCGGGTTTCGAAATCGTGGACCAATCCGGATAACGGAATCGTATGGCGGCTATATTTTGACCAGGGTAGGGAAATTTCGCTAGGACAAAGTAATAAAAAAAGAATAGCTAAATGTGATGGCTGGATTGATTACATTTGGTTTTGTTATTATCGTATTTCATAAGTTCTTTAAGTGTTCAGTTCAACGACTAGAGCCAGAGTGAGAAACAAAATAGAACTATTAAATATTGATAATCTAATAAAAGTTACTTATAAGTATAAAAAACTGGGAAAATCATTCGAAGCAAAATTAAAACGTAACGTAATTTCACGATAACTCTATAAAAATTACCTATTAAAATTTCAAGGATGAGCGTCACCAATTTTGAGGACGGCTATGTGAGGAAATATAATTAGTTATACCTACGTAGGTATAGCGGATACAAACTAACTTTTATTAATTGAATAGATCACTAATTTTATGAAAATTACATTTTTGAGGCACTAGTAGATATGTAATCGTTCTGAACAGTTTTCTAGTTTTATGCTATGTGCATTCTTATGAGTACCTAGAATATATGTATGTTCAAGTGAATTGTTCTTGTTGCTCCGTATACATTTTGAGAACATTAGTTTAAGTTGTTTCGAGTTGTTTTTATATTTAGCTTACATCGATTCTTAGGAACAGTAAATTCGTTTTTGAACTTTTTACTTACTCGTTTGCCTGCATATGTCGTGTGTAAATATACATTGGTTGGCCAGCACCTGCGCGAACATGGCCAGTTCTTCGTCCCATTGCTGAAATTAGTACATGAATACATAAATACATCAACTGACACAAATAAAACTCATACTGCTGCTGTGGGAGGCTAGATTTATGGGTAATAAATTAATAACTTTTCGGGGGATGTGTATAATTCTCTGTAATTTGACTAAATTACTTGGAATGGATTCAATTGTAGTGTAATTTAGTTGGTCCACTATAGAGTGGAATGTGAAATAACCTGCATTATTGATGAATTTACATAATGGAGTTGATGCTAAGTCAGCACTAACATTTATAAATATGATGATTACGATCGTATTGGCGTGTAGGTGTACAGACATTACATGTATCTACATACATATTATGTCTGTCATGTATGGTGCCGGTCTCTTTTATGTACATTTTCTTCATCTAAGGAACTTCTATACAAAGTAATGTGAAAGTCTAAGTACAAAACTAGTATATATATATGTTTCGTTTATACCATTTCAACCCTCTTCATCAACCCCGAGAACAGCGTATGCGATGATTTATGGTAAAGTAACATCGGGTTTAAAGTGTGCACGTGCAAAACTGCGATGGGGGAGATAGAACGGTAGTAAAGATGGCAGTACCTACCAGTCGGTAAATGCCGTAGCCTCTCGGAAAGAGTCCGTCCTTGCCTTTTTCTTGACCCAGAGCGACTTTGCTGCGCATGCTGATAACAATGTCCTTTATCAAATATAAATTAAGAGATAAAAGTATTAGCACGGGAGAAAAAAAACAATACGTCCCGTATAGAACGTATACATATACGAGTACATATAATTTTAGATTATGAAAAAAAACTAGTATTCACAATTATGTACTCATAAGTATTTTCATAGGCCAATAAAAAAAAAATTTTTGATGTTTCTTGGTATTAATGGTGTCTTTTTGCTAAAATCTTACGTGATTTGTTTCTGTTATACAACTTGCATTTAGACACTAAGCTGACAGAATATTTATTGTTTTCATTAATGTCCTAAATATAATGGGAATACTTAGGTCTTCATTATTATCATCATCGCCTTCTGTTCCTGTTCTTCTGTTCGACACAATGCACTTTTCAGAATGAGAAGGGTAACGCAGATATTACACTCAGAAGCGTGTTGTACACATGTGAAAATAAACTGTTGCCCGTCGTGTCATGTTGTTTTGGCGGTGGCATTATATGGAATATTTCGGTGGCCGTATCCTCCAGTGGTTGGTGTTCAGTCGGACGTTAACACTTCAGACCCCACCCATAGCAAGAAAACAATAAATACGAGTGAGATTAATAAGTACTCACGCGTTCATCATATTTAATATGTTAGATTTTATTTCTGCCGTCAAGTTAACAATTTGCGGGTAATAGCACTGTGGACCCGTCGCTTTATTCTGAAAGGTATATATTTTTCAAATCAAATATATTATACCAATGGTCTTATATTAGCAGGCTCACAGGAAGCTATAGCGTGAATTTAAAATCGGTTTTATCATCATCATCATCATGCTGTTTCAGGCTCGTGCTGGACAAAGGCCCAGAACCGTTACGCTGGGCATGGGATTGGGAAACGCAGAAACCAGCTTCTCACACCATCTACCCTGCTGCCCATAGGAGGCTAGGGAATTTAACTGTGGCTTATTCGAACATAAATCATTTGCGACCATAATCACTTGCGACCTACAAGACAATTAATTTGTAGATATACAATTATGGGATATTTGATTGCCTCGTTGGTCGTAGTGCGACTGCTAAACGGGAGGTTCTGGGTTCGATTCCCGGGTCGGGCACTACTAAATTTGATAGGCTTGATGTTACGTTTTTTAATTTACAGTTACTTACAGGATTATAAAACATACACATCACATGGGCTCCCTCTGCGCAAAATTCTGTTCTTGCGCAGTATTTCTCCGAATGCCATCCTTTTTGACTTAGCGAATCTATTACTTCTGAGCATTTTATGTTCGTTAAAAATAAATTCAGCGTCAATACGTAAATCTTAAATAAAAGTATTCAATTATAGAGGAGTAAGGTAATAAATTAATATTGTTACTTTATTTAAATTTTTATTAATTATGTCACATTATTCTTTGTATTTCTTCTATTGAGGAAAATATATAATGCTACTCATTGACCAAAAGTAAAAGAAAATAGTACTAAGCTGTATGACATAGAACGTGAAGGTCAGTTCAAGTAATGAATCAGGGTATTTAATTTCAACCGAGATTCGATGGTATAGCTAAATTTATCAGTACCTACAACTTACTTATCTTCAGATATCTACATGTCATTTTCGTCTTCTATAATATAGGATTCATCAATGAATAAAATGTATAGATACTACATAATAAATATACATATGCCCTTTTGAGTTATATTTTTTAGTAGGTACATATTTTTTAATTTATTTTAAATTACCTAATAAGATTTTTAATATATAGGTACAAAGCTAAAAGTGTGACTTACTCTGATAAGCATTCTATTTCCAAGCTCGTTGTCAAGTCTCGGCACTGGTAAGACGAGGAATATTATTTTCTGAACATGAAGTTTGTGAACAATAAGCCAAACAGGCTTACAACATCATGTTATGTTTCGAAATTCGACGTAAACTACAATCCGAAATCCTTCGTGCTCTTAGTACGGAAATTCTATATTTCACGTTAAACGCCGCCTTCATTTTTAAGTAAATAAGTGTGGCTCATATGTAGTCCCCCATGGCGTTTAACGTGTTACCACTTAGTGTTATTCTAAATCAAATATTACCTTTTATTCTAATACTTTCATGTTATCTTTATCTTCGGGTGTTCGTTTATTATAACTACATATATAACTAAGTGCGATATAAACACAATATTAGGAACGGAAGTAGTATTTAAATGGAATCGTAAAACATTTTTTGGGAAACGTCGTTGTCATTTTCACGTACGTTCAGAACAATGTGTAAGATTATAGCAAAATTGTGAGTTGAAAGTTTTATTTGAACAATTTTAAATGTCATGTACACACAAGTAGATATGAGTTGCAAAGTACAAAGCTAACGATTACACGTGTGTGTTAAAAAGCGCACAAGAAGTCGTTAAGTATGAGTTCCGGTTTCGAACAAATGGAACGTTGTAAATGAAGATTATTGTACAAACTATTGTTTTACTATCGGCGATAAAGATATAAATTTTTTTCAGCGACATCTATAACGTGACGGATTCCTACAAAATATTTCGATATGTGTCTAATGTTGTTAATCAATTTTTACGCCTTCACTTGTTATTGTTTTACTAGTGCAAAAAATATCCGCTCGCTACAAGAAGCCGCTAAAATGTTCGATTATATTAAAGTAAGAAGCAGTGACAGCCCAGAGGCTAAGAATTCAGCTACCCGCTCTGATACCCTTGGGCTTTAACCTTGGTGCGTACTTCTCATTTACAAAATATGTATTATTCAGAGATGAAATATCAATCTCTCTAATGATAAAGGAAAACATGATGAGTAAACCTTAGGATCGTTTCACATCGACCGGTTCATGGAGGATTTTTCGCTTCACACGCACCGGAGGCCTTGTTCACAGATGTCGTCAACCGAGTCATGCGGCTGTGCGAACTTCATTCACTCAGAGCCTTTTGGAGCTGATCGAGCCGGTTAAATAGGTAAGAGGGTGGATACATTCGACCGAGGAAGAGTGCACTTCGGATCAGGGAGGCAGTTCGAAGACGAAAGAGCAATGACATGGTGTTCTTGACCAGCTGGTTTTAATGTTTTAGGTTGAACGTATCGGGAGGCAACTGGAGATTCATCTTAGCATAAAATATTTGCAGAACAGCAGGACTATTCAAATCTGAGAGTGGACCGAAGAAATAAATTACGATATGGCAACATTAATATAATTAAATTGCTTACTGAAAATAGTCTCGCTTACTCGCTGGCGATATGGTTAGTCGGAATCGCGATACACTCAAGTCTAACAAGGGCGCGTTGTTTGAATAATTATAATTGGATATAGATTTACTTTTACTTTTAAGATTTTTCTACCCCTCCTTACGAATATGCTAATTTGGGTGTCGTTGCTCTCTCTTTTCCGTTAACGTACAGTCTATTCCAGATATTATAAAAATCCTAATGAGCTCCTTGTGAAACAGTGGAATGATGTTTCATAATTTGCGTTGCTGGGATTTTGTAGATTGTATTCTTAAAATCTAAAAGAAACTAATATTCTGGAACCGCTGTTTCGAATAAGGTTTTTGTTTCCTTGTACTTAGTATTCTGCAAATCACGTCCATTTTTTTTTATTGTTTTATTTATATAATAAAGTTAACTGAAATACAAAACAAAAGAAGAAATATGAAAATGTTCAGGGTCACCTGATCCTGTTATTCGCGTATTGAATTGTTAAAGATATGTAAATCTGTGTAATTGTCTCCTATTTTAAAATATCGCATGGACTTTAATATTGAAATATTTATGAAAAATACTGGCAAATTTTGACACTATTTTTATATTAAATTTAATAGTTACTGTTATATATAAAATCTACAGTAGAAACATTACGTTCATTTGAAGTTAAAGATAAAAGGAACAAAACAACAAGTTACGTTTTCGTCAGCATTTTTCAAATATCAGAGCTTGGCTTGGCGAACAATAGTGTTTGGAGTTTGCAAGGTAATAAACTTGTACCTAAGTTTATAAAAGTGGCAATTGAAACTAGCATCGTTCATTTACACACCGTTCATACGCACAAGGAAATAATGTTCTTCTTATTTTTAACCTCAATCATTGTTAGTATATCGACGGCTACGGATCAGGTATTTTTTTTGTTTCAATATGCACATGTGTATACAGAATTATGCAGTTGATTTGCATTTATTTGGTGTAAGACCGCCATGAAACATTAAATTATCAATAATCGAAGCAATGCACAGTTCATATTCGTCGGGTTTTCCAATTATTGCAATAGAAGAACATAAAGTTCAGTAATCTCTTTTTTCTATCCAGACTGATAAAAAAATCTGCTGAGAACTTAATAAATGTATAAATTTAAATATATCGATAAAATATCAATATATCGATAAAAAATAAAATATATTTTAATAATGTGATGTTTAATTTACATTTCTTTTAGGACTCATCAGCGTTTTTCAGTGGCGTCGTAAGCAGCAAGAGCAATCGCGATCAACCCAGTTATCATGAATCACTGAGTAATCCGGTAAGAGGCTTTTGAGTTATCATTTAACATCATTCAAAACTACATTTAGAAAGTTTTCCACTAGTTTTTACTATTTAACTAACGAAACATCATGCTTGTATCCCTAAAGAGGTAATCAGAGGAGCGTAGTACACTCCCACGTTTCACCAGTCACATTTGCGTTGCACTATGGAATAGATGGTGAGCTTATTGCAATACACTGGGCCCAATACAGATTTACAGCCATCACTAAAAATCTAAGTTAGAAAATCCAATAGTGCCTACCCGACCCGGGATACGAACCCAACGAGGCATTCCGTGTTTAAATTTTTTTTTGTCTGGACTTCTAGAATTCATAAAATGAATTCCCTAAAGCGATCCCTAATTAGGATTGGCAAAATTATTCTAATCTTTAATTAACTGGTTTTCTTCACTATATATATATTTACGTAAAACATTTTCTTCTTCATATATGATAAAACTCTTTCAATGATTAGAGATGCTGATAAACATACATTTGTTTTCAAATAATGCCAACAAGAACATAAATAACAAAAGGGAAAATTGGCAGTAAATACTTTGTTAACTATGTAACAGAGTTTGTACCAAAATTTTATTAGCTTGCCGCTGTTTTATCGGTTACGATGAGTGAGTGACATTTCAATTATTTTCACAATGACCTCTTTCGCACGCTAAAATACTTTTACATTGAGTGAACGCAATACACGTATTATCATGCCTCTGTCTCCTCAGAGGTAGGCATAGAAGTATAACACATTCTCACGATTTTCAAATTTCTTTACATGCACCAACATTGAATAGGTGGTGAGCTAGTTCTCTCGTAGCCTCTGTTTATGAAGGGAGTAAATTAAAAAAACATTAAACCAATTTATGACCTGTTGAAAAACAAAAAGGAATCA
>DWDW01002408.1:0-10264 GCA_018245635.1 Mimoniades versicolor eupheme
AGCAGAAATCATTCAAACTTACGATGTTTGTAAGTCCCGCTAATTAAAAAGAAATGCGTTCAGAAAATTGAATAACACTTGGACTGTATAAGAAACTTTCTGGACGAAGCGTGTGGTTAATAACCTCTAAGAGGAAGCTCTATGTCCAATAGTAGACGGTGAAGGTCTGTTGATAATGAGTATAAATAAAGATTTAATAAGCTCGTGTTGTTAATAAAAATTTATCACATGAAACATGTAATTACATTGTCATGTATTCTAAGCACGTACCATTACGCCTGTAATCCGCAAAGAGGTAGGTAGAGGGGTGTAGTACCAGTTACGTTTACGTCCAATTACGAAATAAGTAGTAAGCCTATCGTCATACATCGGGCACATATCCAGACTCCCAGCCACTACTAGAAAATCTACGTTAGAAACATCCAACAGTACTTGACCAAATCAATTAATCAATTAATCAATAATTATAATTTGTTGAATAAAGTTACAATATTAGATTAGTTATTTCATGACTTATATTGTGCAGATTATTTTACCAATATGGGTATGTAATGTACAAGAAGGTTATGTATACTATGTAAAAACTTATTATGTAAACTAAACTTACTATATAAAAGCACCATAATTTATTATATGATATTTAAACTAAAGCTATAGTTTTATTATATTTGTATACGTTTTGATTTTACTTCAATATTTTTTTATACATAAGAATGTTACGTAAAAGAATGTTGGCGGCTGTAAGGGGAGAGCAAAACCAAGGACATCTTGGTTGATACGAGTATATGTCAAAACTGATATGAATAAGAGGACAGTTGATGTCGCGATGAGCGGTAACAGGGAGAAATGGGGGAGAAAGACATATTGGCGCAACAATAAATAAATTGGGGACAATGGAGAGCAATGATAATGTTCTTTTTTTATAATTTAATCATATATTACATTTGATTATAAGCCCCTTTGTCTTTCCACTGTTAAGTTAAGACCATTGTCTGCCACACTGGACCAGTGCGGGTTAGAAGACGTAGGGGTTTTGCCGCATGTTATGTAGGTACATGCAACATGATCTAATTAAAAGCAATATTTTACGACATTCAATTTAAAAAAAATAATTTAACGCTCCGCCATAGCATTATCAATGATATGATTTCATTAATTTTCACAAGCAAGTTTGCTTTAACAATTATTACCGATGTAAAGTGTTTAGGGGCTTTAATTAAATTTTGTCAAATGAAAGGGCCGTTGATTAAAAAGGTGAACTTCTCGCTGATGTTGGCGGGGAATTAAAGAAATAACGTCACGCCCCCGCTCCAGTGAACGCGGCGTTGCTCATTTTGACAATGTCTATTAGCCACCTGGAGATTTCACTTTCCCCCGGCACCGTTTTGGCTATTTAGCTGCTTTATAGAACAATGATTGCTCCAATTTAACAGGAAAACGTATAAGGAAACCTGTTTACTTTAATCAAAGGTGCTCTCATAAATGCTTCTTAAGGAAGGAAAATGTTTCAAACGTGATCTCGGGACGGGGCGAAGTAAATCTCTGCGTAAGCTGTGCTCAGGTGTTCTATGTATTTAAAAATGTATTCATACATCAGTATCAGAACGTTTTTGCTATATTTCAATGTGTTTAATATTATTTGGTGCCAGTCTTGCATTTAATATTCCTAAAATTACTTTACTTTACCCGCGTGCCCAGCGGGGGGATTATGGGCAATACCCCTTAGGGGAGGATTATACTCGTCGTTGATGACGATAGCTACGATGACTTAACTGTACCATATTTAATATATTTCATTAACAAAGGGGCTAAAAAAATATTTGTAACTTGCATTACTGTTTTAGCACATGGGTATTGTAAATAGTTTTGAATATATGTTTTGAAAATTGACATTTGACATTTTAAATAGTTGTTATTTATATGAATTATGTTTGTGTAAATACTTGTCTTAATATTTGTCTTAACCGTTCCAGAGTTCCTTAACCTCTATGTTATTCTCATGGAGATATCACATAAGGTTTTTACGATAACAGAGTTATTCGCCCATCTTTTGTGTGGACACCGAAAATTCTCCGAATACGACGTATCCTCGTAAATCTTTTGATATTCCATTGTAAAGACCCAAGCAGAATAAGGCATCGGTCACTAAGTGTAAATGAAAAGGTACGATGTGAGAAGCTCATATTTATAAGATGTTTAACTTTCTATATACGTTAAAAGCCGGTATAAATAACTCCGTTTAATAAAAAGGCAATATATTTTGCAATATATTCTTCTAATATAGTAATAACTTAGTGTCTGATTTCATTTTAAACAGAACTTAGGTTTATTAAGAATTTGTATGCATGCAGACGGCTTATGAGATTAATAATCCAACATGCCTATTTATAATTCTGTAACATAGCATTACGATTAGTATTTGTAGCAACTTTTTGTGAAGGTATGAAAAGCATAACTTTGTATACTTTTCAATTTTTCTTTAACTAACTAGAATATACGTATGTTCAATGTATTTTAAATATTCCTCCTAAAAGCAGTAAACATTTAATATGACACACGTTTAACCCACTAAAAGGTTTTCTGAATCAAGTGGTGTTAATCAAAATGTACTTGGTCAGTGTGGTCAATTGTGCCCGAAATGTTCTCATGATCAGAATAGACGCGTGTCGGACAGTGGAATAATAAAAAGTGCGTAATAAATTATGATGCGTCAATAATTTCATGAAATTGTCGTAATATCACAGAACCAGGTTTCTTCACTAAAATGTCTTGCAACAGAACACTTATTTTCCCCGCTACCATGTCATGAGTCTATACAGGCGGTACAGAAAATTTTGCATCTTTCCGCTCGAATTACGTTCAAAGAATTTTCAAAACCCCAAACTATTCTTAACACACACATAACTAACAGTAATATCAGAGAAGCAGAATGAAACTACGGTGTTTAAATGCAACTATTATACAGAATTCACGTACATTTTCAGAATCGAGCGCATTGGATTTTATATTTGTAATAAATGTTAGACATGAATTTCTGGTGGAAAGCTCTCGTGAAGATTTGTGCCTGCATTGAAATATGGATTATTCTGGCTCCCCTTAACAAATGGAGCCCGCGGGCGAAGCTCTAAGCGTTCTCTCGTCTGAAGCACTCGCACGCAGTACTTTGGGGGCCCAAGTGTTGTGATTCCCTATTAGTGAGTGCTTGTGAATGTTGAGCTTTTTAATTAAACTCGGCAATAAACGTGAAGGGTAGCCGAATTGTTTGCGTCTCTGTGCAGCGATTTGCGATTAATTTTTATTCGACGACCATGCCGATACCAATAAACGTTATGGCTGTATTAGCGCTGGGTAAAAACAGAAAAGAATTGGCACAATGTGTTAATACAAGTACACCAAATATAAAATATTAAAATTTCTATATTAGTCTACTATATTATTGATTTTAGAATTTGAATTTTCTATATAACCTCTAGGTATCTATCTCTATTAACTATAAATATAACCAAAAATCTAGTTTTAAGCCAATGTGGAATAAAACTTTTGTGACATAAAAGATAATGTTTAGTTCACTCTAGTTGTTTCTAAGCAACGCTGCTTACACGCATTCATTTGGAAAAATACGTCAGGTAAACCTCTATCCGTGTGTTTATGAAGCGGTAAATACCGAAAAATGGGTAAAAAGAACCATCCAATTAGTACATCCACGCGTACACTGGAGACAACTAACTAATAAAATCATTGTACTCATACTAACAAATACTAACCGGGCTTATAACAATGATAGTCCTCATTTCTGCAGCCCTTAAGCCAATTTTTACTAGTATACTCATTAACAACTTTAAACTTCCGACATTTCCACGACAAAATAGTAAAATAAGAGCACAAATTATATTAAGCGCCACTACTGACTATCAAATGTATTGTACTTTATTTTTCAATTGAAGATTATGATTATGTCAATTGTCATAACAGACACTAACAGCCATATTCCCGTAATATTATTCCTGGTTTCCTATTCCTATTACCACAGTCATATTATTACCACAGTAATATTACTAGTTCTATTTATACAATCCTATGACCACAGTGTCAAAGTCTTATTGCCCCACAGTGACATTACTAGTCCTATTTATACAATCCTATTCATACAATCCTGTTCATGAACTCTTATTCATACAGTCCTATTCATACCATCCTATTAGTATAGTCCTATTCATACAGTCCTATTTATACAGTCCTATTCATACAGACCTATTTCTAAAGTCCTGTTCGAGTTTGGTATCGAATGTCCAGATATATTCACTTAAAAAATTTGACCACGAAATATAATTCAAAGATTACGTGACGACTTGTTACTCTTCTTGTACCATGAAATCTTATTCACGAAGTTCAACATTTGACTATAATTTGAAGTATCTCCAAGATATCATACTGTTTAATCCTACATTAGAACAAACTGTAGAAAGCAGTGACAGGGTTTTTAAATTTATTTCCTCTCAAATCATATTTACAGAAAAGTTCAGATTTTGATACCTGGTGAAAAGGATTTGAATACTTGGTTAAAAGGGAGTATTACACTGCTCTGCCTTCCCATTCGAGAAACTGTAGGCGTAACGTTATTGTGGCACAATAATACGGAAATAATATATATAATACATTTCCAAATAAAAAATGTTCAATTCATACACTTGCCACTTATAAACTTTTTGTATTACTTCCTCTTCTGAAGTGGTGTCCTTGTAAGGGTTGGCTCTGTATAGAAGTTTGATTATTGCTCAATATGTTCCCAATTTTCTTTTCCGCGCACAAGATCCAATTTTTTGTTCGTATTTTTTTTGCACTCGGTACCTGCCTACGCTATTTTTTCCTCAAGTGTGGGAGATTGTTACTTATAAAATTTTTCAATAGGAAGAAAGTAACTTCTAACCCTATGTTGTCGAACTAACCGAACAAGTTTGACAATGTATGAAATAGTTAAGTTTTTCTGTACATTCTACTTTAAAGATCTAGTTAGAAATGTTTGTAATATAATTATAGTTTATACTTAAATAAACTATAGAGTTTAAGCTCAACCATTTATAAATATTTATTTTATTTATGCTGCTCCATCACATAATATCATAATAGAAAAACTTGCCCGTGAAGTTGGAAAAAGTAAAAAACTAACAAAAGAAATCATTCCAAATCAGCTGCTGATAATGAGACTCAAGTTACTTTTTGGAGAACAACCATTGCAAATTAAATCCTGTATTGTGGGTACATCTTTACGTATCTGAAAGCAATGGTCGGTCATGACTAAGCATATATATGAGGTTTCGTCTGCTCCACTTTTTTATTCTCCTTACTTGTAAGAGGAAAATACCTGGGAATATGAATATAATAGGTACACAAAAGGCGGCCCTATCGTTAGGCAAACGACGTCTTCCAGGCAGCGTTTAGGTATAAAAAGTAAAAATACATTAAAAGGGTTAGGGGTCTACGAAACGTAAAAGGAACATTGTTTAAGAGGATTTATTATTGTAACAAAGGTAATAAGGATTGCTAGAAATAGAGAAGACATTAGGTTTTCATACAAAAATTATAATATTTAATAACGTAACATCGTAACATCACGCCTAAAATCCTCGAAGAGGTAGGCAGAGGAGTGTAGTACACTCCCACCTTTCACCAATTACGTTTACGTCCCACTATGGAATAGATGGTCAGCCTATTTTCATACACCGGCCACATTTCCAGACTCCGAGCCAGTATTAGAAAAGCTAAATTAGAAAAATCCAATCGTACCCGACCCGGGATTGGAACCCATTACCTCTCGATCGGTAGTCGGTAGTAGCTTGCAACCAATACGACCAATGAGGCAGTAATATGTAATCATCATATAAAACCTTAGTATCGATTTTAATGATATTGTATCGAAAGCTGATGGGTAATTTTCATATCATACAAAAGCAGCTTATGCTTGGCTTATAAAAATGATGAAGTAATTATGATTCGTACCTAATTATAATCAACTCTTTTGCCGTCCATAATAGAACAATAAAATTCCTTGCAGAATGAGAAGGGTACATGTTTGCAGCAGCCTTCACACACATAAGTAATTACTACGTAGAAATTATTTTGGATGACACCATCGCGGCACCATAAAAATATCGATACAGTGGGTACCCATCAACATTACTTATAATAATATATAACCGCCCGAACGAACGCGACCCAGTAACTCCCCATCAGAAAGCTTTTACAAAACTCGTAAACATTTAATGCGCATCGGTATTAGACGTTCCGTGAAGTGGTTATAAAATTACTCAATACCGAAATGTAGGTGACTGCTTGACATAAATCGCTGTCACGGAGAGTGACAGTTTTAATGACACTAAAGATCTGAAGGTCCACTTTGTCGGAAGTATTATGACATTAAATATACGGCAGGATTTCGCCTAAGATGTTAATTACTTTTATTTACGTAAAATCTATTCCTAATGATCTTTTTTTGATTTACTGTTGATCACAATTCTTCTCTTATAATTAAGTGGTTTTTAGTCAATATTCTGTCATTCGATAAACAGTTAATATTTATTATAATAAATAATTTATGCGATAATTTAATATACGTACATTCGCCATCATATTAGAACAATTCGAAAGAAATCCCCTAACGTGTGCTGTTTAGGAGAATAAATTAATACTACGTGACTCCACACTTGTGTTCATACATGTACATGTAAGAACACAAACGTTTCTACTCGTCTATACCTTGAGCTGCTTAAGCACAAACCCAAAACCTTGTTATTAAAGAAATAAGGCACAAAATGCAAGAAGTATTTTGTCTTCGAATATACGATAGGTTCGAATGAAACTTCGCTCTCTCAGGCGACGTGAGTGTACGTACATCTTTGTCGACTGTTAACTTAGTTTGTTAGAATAAAAACGTATGCTTTTATATTTTATATCGTGTATGGATGTTATTTAATTAAAATGAAAACTGGTTCTTGGGCGTCATGTCACTGGACACAATTTCAAAATATCTCACATATGTAAATCTACGTACTGTATATTTAAAGTTATATGATATGGATGAAAATGTGATTATATAATAATAAAGAGAAGCGTTAGAATTCCTACTGTTACCATTTTATGGAAGTATTATGTTATTATGCTGTTGCTAAGGAATCCCTCGCCCCGAGATGTCAAAATCAGTCTAGATTGAAATAGGTATAGGGCGCCCCTGGGGAGTGGAAATTACCCTTCACGTAAATTTAATTTTAGGTTATAACTTGCAATTAATAGTAAACCTAAACTCTTACTATACTGGTATGACTATAGTACATTGTTTTGGTTATAAATAAATGGATATGTATATCAATCAATATGAGAATATAAAGAGAGTGATAAATGTAGAAGAGGTGATTTGGAACTCCGTGTTCTCTGCCTACTCCTTACCTGGGGTGACGAGAAAATAATATATTTTTTTAGAGCGATATTAAGAGCGGCAACTACTAACATATACACCAATTAAATGTTTTATTTAAAACCAATGACAATTTAAATCCGACTCTCATTCGGTGCGCTCAAGTTCATCCCCTTATGAAGCCATAATGACTGCAATGGGAATTGAAGATTGATGATACTCCCGGAACTGTGATCGCGGGAGCGGCGGGTCCCACGGGACCGCTATCGGACGTTTGTCGTTGAAAACGGATTTCGTTGGAACCCAAGCAAAATTGCATTAGTGAATGCCAATATTGAAGTAGCATGGTTTGAAGACTATGTGTAAGGTACTCATCGTGTGTGAAACGTGTATGTCATGGGAAGAAGTATGGATGGATGGATCCATCCATTAACTAACAATAATATCCATATTATTGTTAGTTTAGTAGATATTTAGTTAATTAATTTATTCAAGTAATAATCACAAAAATTGTTATTGACCATAACATATGTTACATTTAAGGTAGAGATCCCTGGAACCGAGTAAAGCGCGAGCTATTCTGTAGGAGGCAGTTCCACCCCTATGAATTTGTTACAGTATTATTTACACCCTTATAATATTTTTTCGTCTCATTAATAGTTCCACTATTGGCACACGGGTCGCTTTTCAGAATACGAGGGTTAAGGCCATAGTCTGCCACGCTGGCTGGCTGCGAGTTTCCAGACTTCACACGTGCGTGAGATATAAAAAAGTGCTAAGACGCCATGTACACTGAGCCCTAAATTATATTAATTAACTGACAACAAATACGATTATGAGGTATTGTTATTAATAATTAACACATTAAGTCTCACGATATATTTCCTTAATTATTAATATTCAACGTTGTTATCAAACTCCACCTTGTCTGGTCTTGCTTAAAGAGAACACGGACTCGAACTTCAAATATTACGAGGATTATGTTCAATTCCAAAAAACCTACAACGCTTAAGTGAGTGCTTAATAATAATCAAATATAATATAACGAAGTAATAGAAACTTCACAGGTAATAAAAACTATATTATAATTCTGGACGGATAATTACTTTATAAGTTTGCGCTTTGTCCGGCAAATAAATTACCTAAATTCCATTTCAAAGCTAAATAAAAGCCAGTAAGCGAACAATTAATTTATTGTATTTTAGTGGCTTAACTAGATTAATTGGAATTTCAGTTTCGTTAAAGGTACTTAAATGTACCAGAGTAAATCTCTGTTGCAGCATAATTATAATTAAATCAATTATTTAACGTGTAACCAGCGGTATTTCCGAGCCATGGAAATCCATCAAAGCACCAATTATGATTATTTGCAGTTCATGACTTAGATATTCATTGTGTACGTACATAGAGACAAACATACAGTTTATTTATCAATTGGACTTATTTCTGATTTGTTATATATATTTTATTGATATTGTGTTTTTAACTGTGATTTTGTTACATGATCTGGCCGTGGTAGAAGCCGTGTCTGACGATCGCCAACTCGCATGCTCAGCGCGAGAATAATGGACAAAAATCCCTCTGGAGACTCCATTATCCGGAAATGGATTTAAACAAATTGATTAATCAATTAATCATTACGAATACCAATTATTTGTTTTATTATAATACATAGTCTTACAGTATACCAAAACACATCATATCACTGCAACGTAACGTAACAAAAATGTAACATCACGCCTGTTATCCCCGAAGCAGTAGGCAGAGGAATGTAGAACGCTCCCACGTTTCACCGGTTACGTTTACGTCCCACTATGGAATAGGTGGTCAGTCTATTGCCATACACCGGGCACATATCTAGACTCCGAGCAACTACTAGAAAATCTAAATTAGAAAATTTAGTAGTACCCGACCCGGGAAACAACCCAGGACCACCCGTTCGGCAGTCGCACTTGCAACCAACACGACCAACGAACCAATCAACTTGAAATTTTGTGTTTGACAATATCTGATTATATGTTAAACGAATCCACTTCAATAAATTATACCGGTTAAACTAGTCATTGAGTTATGAACTTTTAGTATAATTACTTAGTTTCGTTTGAGTTTACAATGTCCGCAGCCCAGTTTACAGATCCTCTGGCTGGTGGCTAGTGGACAAATTGTCCTTAACTTCATTATAGTACCTACAATGTTTGTGATATAGCAAAGTTTTAGTCAAATTTATAGTTTGTAACTTTAATAGGTAGGTTTTGATGGTGGTAGAACCCTTTGTGGTTCGACTCCGGCGGCACCACTGCCACACCTATTTCTGCCGTATAACAGCAACGTCGAGCGCTGCTGTGTTCTGGTTTTGATGGGTGTGATAAGGGAGACATACTTTTTCGGGGCATTTCACCTTAGTCCTCATGGGTAGCGGCGCATCTGTGGTCGACCTCAGATAGGTATCTAATCTTATCTGGGGTTCATTACAAATGTCCATGGGCGGCAGTAGCCACTTACCATCAGGTGGACTGCATGCTCGTCTGCTACTTCATATTATAAAAAAAACATATTTGTGTAAGTATGTCGTTGATCATAACATCGCTTTCCAGTTTTACTACTCACTGTGGAATAGAGATCAAGTCCATTGCCATACCCCGGCACAAATCCGGACTCCGTACTAGTACTGCAAAAACGAATAATACTTTGCCCGACCCAGGCGTCGAACATAGGGCTTCTGGATACGCAGTCGCGCTTGCAACCACTTCACCATCTAGGCAGTTCTTAAGTGTTTAATAAAATAAAAGATAATTAAGATCGTTGGTCGTGTTGGTTGCGAGTGCGACTGCCGAACGTGAGGTCCTGGGTTCGATT
>DWDW01002409.1:0-10263 GCA_018245635.1 Mimoniades versicolor eupheme
ATCTAAAGGTTTTACACAGATATTTTGTTGCTACCACAAATTGAATATGGGAATAACAAAATATTATTATACTGAATCACTTGCAAAGATAAATGATATTAAATAATATATTTCTTATATAATATTAAAGTTCTAAAACGTTACAAAGGCCATGGTAACTTCAAAATGTAAACCAACTCTTTGAAATCGTCTATAGTTTGTAAGAAAAAAAAGGTTCTTTTTTTTGAAATCTAGATTTTATTACGTACAGTTATAGGAAACTAGACCTTAACAGTCACAAGAGCGCCAGGCTAACGGTTAGATTTCTCAATTCAGCTTTAAGACATTTCCCCAAAATATTTGTATACGTCGCATCGACTTTTCTGATTTTATATGTAGCGGTTAATAAATACTTTAAGATACATAAAATAAAGCATTTTTTTTAGTAAGTTTAGTTTTATTGCCATCCTATTTCACAATTATATCCGTTAATTGATGTCACATTGGTTATTGCCATAATTATTCATAAAGTTATTGATAAATACAAACTAATTTGGAAATTAAATTCCATTACCTACAGATATCATTACTTCTGCTACAATTGACCTAGATTTAGACTAGACTTTAAACTAACCATGACTTCGTTGCCTTATACATAAATTCTATAAAATAAACTAAGGGGGATAGCGGATTGGAAAAAATCTAAATATAATTTTTTTATTTTATTATATTTAACGGTTTATTATATCGTGTTGGTTGCGAGCACGACTGCCGATCGGGAGGTCTTGGGTTAAAATCCCTTGTCGAGCAATATTGGATTTTTCTAATTAAGATTTCCATCTAGTCGCGCGGTGTATAGAAATATGCCCAGTGTATTGCAACAGGCTCACCACCTATTCCATACTGGGACGTAAACGTAACTAGTGAAACGTGGGAGTGTAATACATTCCTCTGCCTACCTCTTCGGGATTACAGGCGTGATATTACGTTTTACTGTATTATATGATTACCGATTATAATTGTTCATGAACGCTTGAAGATTTGTATTACAATTTTAGAGGATATAGCAGGTAGGCTAATTAATATTGACAATCTATTTGGCACATCAATCACAATTCTGGTGCAATGCGACTCCGGCTGAGTACATATGACGCATCAACATCTACTTATGAATTTGCGAATAGTGTATTCATGGGCCTCAAAACACGGAGAGCAGTAGAATGAAGCATTATTTTTATTATTATTTAAAAAAGCATACACTTACAAATAACCACATACCTAAAACAATGAGTACATAGCTATATACATAACTATACCAACTAAATAACTCTAAACTTATATGGTGGCATTAAAACTGCTCCTCCAACGAGACTGTGTTTTTCAAACTATTGAGCAACAGCGTAAGGAATCTTTATATCACAGAGATTTTAGGATTGCCGAACTATTTATCGGGAAGGGAATAGCGTGAGGAGAGGTGTGTTGTTGACGTCCGAGGAACCTTAAGCAAACACTATCTTTTACGCAAAAGACTGGAGTATTATTGCATCATTAAACATTCGTAAAATAATCTAACACTAATACAAATAATATGTAATAATCAATATACTGAATTAATTCGACAATCATATGTTTTATTTGGAAAAGGAATAAATATTTTGTTTGTTTCCTTTTCGTGACTTTATATTGTTTGACTCGTTGAAAAAAGGAGTGTATAAAAGATGTATGTTGGATAACATACCTATAAAATACCCGATTACATCATACCATACCGTTTACATGTTGTTTAGTGTGGGTAGAAAAATAAAACGGCAAAGTTTATATTAGATTATTACTTAGCTGTCCAAGTCTCTACATTTATAGAGTTTTACCAACATGTGAGATCGAACGCCACCCTTGTAATGCTAATTATAACTATGCTACACGTACATACAACACCTAAACAAAGCCTACAAAACTAAGTGATTAGGTTCCTAATGACTTAGTTTTCCCTATTTAAAAAAACCGGATCGATAAAATATTATAATTACATATTTAATTTTATTTGGCTCTTTTCAACTAACTTATCCAATGGAAGTAGTTATCTAAATAATTCGCATAAAAATGTATCCTCCACTCTACTAATTAAAAAAACCCTTAAGCACCCCAAAGTAATCGTTGTCAATTTTATCGGTCAAAGCCAATGTCAATGTCCATAATTGTTTTAGCGGCAACATAATAAAGTAACAAACTGGGACGATTTTAGCACTTCAATCTTGGTGTGGAATTAATATGTATTAATTAAGCAAGTAAGTAACGTAAAAAGGTTTTTGAAATTGAGGAACAATTGGTATGTAATCGTCGCTAGACGGTCGACAATTTGTTACTGACATTGGAGAGATCTTGTCAAATTGCTCTAGAAGTCCCACTAATACAGTCAATACCTTTAAAACCATGACACACCTTATAATCATTCTCTCTACGAATGTAAAAAAAAAAATTCTATATACAATGACAGACAAATTTGATACTACTTTACTATACTCCTTGAACCGATTTACCTATTAGGAACAAATTTTAGAATAATCACTGTTCGCATTGGATTAGCTTAATAGAATGAAGTTTTATATTGAGAGAATATTAAAACATCATAGATATATTTGTGGGATAATCGTGTACAAAAATCGAGGCAAGCGTGCAGACTGACTATTCTCGTATCACGGTCGATTTCAATCGCCCAGTTACAGTCGCTGCTATCATGTCATACCAATATCTGCTGTGTTCTCATGTTATAAAAAAATCCTGCGAGCAAATTCAAACGAAAACAATATTTTTGGTCAGATTTGTTCAAAGAGTTAGAGTGAGCGAGAGAGAAAAAGTAAGCGTAACACCGCGTTCCGCAATTTTCTAGTCAAAATATAGTCCGCCAAAATCTAATTCCCACAATAGTTAAACAATTTTGACAAAATACCTAATAATACAAATACGGACAGACACAAAACTACATATACATTATAATGTTCTAAAATTCCATGGAATATTTTACAAAGGCTATTCAAATTCACCATTTGGTAACATAGCGCTAGATTGGATGTTGAGGTAGCTACACATTATCACAATACGAGGAGCCCACATTGCCACCTGGCTGAAAGTGTCATTAAAATTGGCAAGTTGCTTTGTAAAGCTGGCCGCATGAACGCAATTTTAAAATGTTGACGCCCAACATGGTGTAGGACAGAACTATAAGATTCTACAAACGTTCTTATCGGAATGTAGCTAGCTAATGTTGCTAGATAGTTTAACATATTTTAAGACGTTCTCAGCTTCAGCGAGATGCCAATACGCAACTGCTATTCAACAATTAGTAATTTTTTGATTCATGTCAATCGTAAGGTTACCTATTAGAAATATTTGATCAATTCTCTATCGAAAACGCAAGTGTGTGGGTGGTTTATCTTCGTCTCCAGTATCTTCCCGTCCATTGTCCTGATGATGGCTTTACACTGTCTACTGTTCCTGTACTTGCAGTACCAGAGCTGCAGTCTTCTTTGGCGGTATGCGTTATGCGGTCTGTAGAGAAATCCGTGTCTCAAAAGCTTGGGGTATCCCTCGCCGTGAACGATACTGAACTGTGCTGAAAGAATATTGAAGATTTAGTAAAAAATTAAAGTTAAGTTAGAATAGTTTATTGAAGCAAACTGTAATAAAAGTTTTAGAGGCGCTCCGTCTAATTCTGACGTCCGTCGTCCGTCCGTCACATTTTAGAACTATTCACATATAAGTAGAATCATGCGTCACAATTACGTTTTTCTGTCAACAAGATGAACAACATTTATATAAGATTGATAATGGGTAGACTAGTAGAAAATTCCAATTGGCATTAGGTCCGCCCTTTGTTAATAAATAAAAGCAATAAATAATAATAAAAAAAAAAAATATGATGCATCTTCGATGTGTTCGATAGTAGTAAAAAGTCAGTCGAGGTGTTTCTAATATTGTTTCAGAGATATATTTTGTATTCCATCATATTGTATTATATTCTATCATGCAATACTTTAAGCATAATTTTATTCGAATTTTTCGTTTACAGAATATGGCAAGATGGCAACGGTGAGTAAAAATATGATTAATACGCATATTAGGTGAAGTTATACGAATATGTTTGTGTTTTACGCTATATCGGTTTGTTGAGATGTTTCCTTCCGTCATTAGCTTCAATGTAAAGAATGGTTTTATGTAAAACCTGTATGACTTTACAATAGTATCTAATTGATAAATAAATAAATAAAGAAAGAAACACAGTAGTTATATTAATTCGATGTGCACATATCACTCATGATGTTCATGTCTTTTAACATAGGAGACGCCGTAAAGAACCTTAGTATTTGGTTTACCTTTTAATATATTTTCTCCAAGGTTATCAATCGAGTGATATTTTATTCTAAAAATGCATATAAATCTGTACGATCGCCAAAAACTAAAACCAGATACTTCCCAGAGTGGAAGGTAGCTATAGTATTAGCTAAGGATAGGATGGGGTGGGTTCCAATGACGAATACAAGTAGGATATGTGTATGATGGATGTTTTTATACAATGATAAAGACTTCCTCATTAAATAACAAAAGATCATAAACACTTGTTTGTCAAAATCGCCAGTATATAATTGGTGTATAAAATCAGAACTGTACTATTTAATTATGAGCATAGTTACACAATACCATATGACAATTTAATATTTCTTCAATAACATAAAAGGTAAATTGAAACGGTACTCCTAGAAAGTATTGTAAATGTAAAAGTTAATAGAAAAGTTTTACAAATCAGTTAAACAACGCGACATTATGTACACTTTTATTTGTTTCATTTATCCTAAAACGTTTTAATGCTAATTTAAGTGCACCATTTGAAAATCTTTTTACATATTATATTTAAATTCACAAAACGACACAAAGTTTAGTAAGTATCAGGTTAAACCTCTAAACAACTTATTAAAAAAATCAATATTGTGTTAATAATACATTTTGTATATATTATTTATATAATGTTATGAATTATGAACCTACGTTATTAATCTATTTAATATTATATTTTTGGACTTTACATTTATTGCTTTAAAAACGAGTTTCAATAAAAAAGAAAAACATGTAAGTAAGAGTAATTTTAACAAATCGTATACAATTATTGTAGTGTATAAATTCAAATTACATACCAGTATAATAATTATACTCGTATGTAATTTTAATTTCATCATCCTCATTATCGTTGTTAGCCTAATTATGCTGCTAGGCGAAGGTCGCCCCTGAGAGTTTTTGTTCATGATTTCCATGCCGGCCTTGCGGTTGCAGATTCCCGCGTCGCCAACGCTTCCGCCCGTAGACGGCCAGGGCATTTAGCTGTGCCTAGGCAGGCGCAGTTAGGTTACAAAGGGCGGGCCTAATGCCGAATGGCATTCTCTGACAGATAATACTACATGTATTCTAAGAATATATTCTACTACATGTCGTAACAGTATTACAAAAGGACATTGGATGAGAAAATCGAGGGTTTATGTTACAAGATGTAAACTATATAAGCGGTACTATCTCAGATTTTCGAATTGAATATTTGATTAAATTTCCTTTACTTTATAAATAGATATACGTATTTACAATAATTAGGACTTTCCTCCCATCAACATGTCACATTTTATGGACCCATAACCACGATTAATGTACATTTCACATAGTCAAAACTTTGCCATGGTTGTGTATATTGTTAAGTTTGATCAGACTGTTTCCTTGGGTGATGGCGATGGCCAGGCACCGGTTGAACGACCTGCAGCACCTCCACCTAACCCTGCCGCGCTTGCTGGTGTAGTGCTTCATGAAGCGGTGTTCGTCCACCATTAACACTCTCCGCCCCTTGAAGTTGGAAACGAAGTTGATGATGTGCGGACCTAAAATTGTTTCGGATTTAGTAACTTGAGAGATTGCTACCTTTTGGTGCTTCGAACTGCCAAAGATTTTAGTTAATGAATTTACATAGGTAGGTTTATCTTACTGCGACACCTGATTCGTAATGGACAAGAAAGCGACTCTATTATCACTCAAATACTTCTATTTCAGCATAGAATGCCTAGTTTTGCACTTTCGGTGTCTTATCTATATTTAGAAGGATTACCAAGAAACAGTATTTCTTCGAGCGAACGATTTATTCCAGCCACCACGTAAGCGTATAAATAATATCATTTAAACAACGTAGCAAAAAAAATATTTTACGAGTTAAACTATGCTAGCCATTAATTTATACCGTATTATAAATGTTTTGTATAACTACACAATAATCGTGTTAGTATTCGATTAGAAGTTTCATTAGTCATAAAAATCAATTTTCTCAACTTTTACTACAACATCCTGCACTTTTTTTGACGTCTTTGTTATTCAAACGTTTGGACGTAATATTTTCTCACAGTATGATAATTAAAAGTGGCGATCTTAGTTTCTGACTCCGCAACGGAAAACAGTATTGTAACCATTGCATAATCGTTCATGCTGATGTGTTTCACAGAACGCACAACAGTCAAAGTTCGCGTACGACTTTTAAGTATGAAATGCTGCAAGTGCATGCAATCTTGTGACCGCCAACTAGAAACGTCGACGGGTTTCCTGGGGGCAACGAACTAGCCGCGTCGACTTTTCTCAATAAGGTCATACAGGTAACTGCGTTGAGCATATGTATCTTACGCATAAGAATGTTCCGCCTGCAGTTCCCATAATTAGATTTACATTGAAAAATGAGATTGTTTTTGCTGTACTTAAGGCTTTTACTGTACCACCATCTTAATGTCGTACTGCTGTATACGGATTTCTTCCTGGAACTAATAAAATGCCTGGAGTTTTTATCAGCAGCTGCACTACAAAATCACTAACCTTGAAAGCATTAAGTATCAAATAGCTGTAACTTTTGATCAGTGTTCACAAGTAACGGTAATATGGATAAAACATTTTCTTGTTTTTCTTTTGATCATAGTCTAAAATTTATATTGTGTTTCTGCTCATCTGTTGTCTAAACATAGTGTTTAAAATGGTACTGACTTGTGACGTGTGCGTAGCGAAATGCGTTAGACAATAGTATTTAAATTGGGACCATAATATTATACCAATTCGACATCCATTTCGACAACATATCCTATTTTATATCCCAGCCTAAATAAGACGTGCCTCTTGCCCTAACATTATTGGTTGTGCACTTAATTTTTTGTTACCTGTTCTTAGAATTTAGATTAGAAACTTCATCTCTATTTTACAACAAGAAAAATATTATGGAGTAAGATGTGGAAACCTGTAACTGTAAAAAAAACTAATGTATCATCATACAATCATGTAAATTTTACCTTGTATATGCTGTACTTCACGTTGGTTACGCAAAAAAAAATATAAATACAGAATATTTTTTCAATAAACCCACTTTAATGGAAATAAAGGTTTACATGGCTTAAAACACAATTACATTCTATAAAAAATTAATCTATGATTTAAAAAGCGTTACACATACGAGTATATAACAAATGGTTAAAATTCCCTACTTAATATTTCACGGACCGTACGATTGATTTACCAAAAATATATTTATTCATTTTGCGGCGGCTTGAAGAGTAGGAGACAATACCATGTTTAAGCATTGATCACAGATTAAAATCAGTGAGCACTCATCTTGAGGGATTATTACATGTGCTGCCTATTGGATAATACTTGTATTTGTATTAAGATTACTTCTATTTTTATCCATAAATAAATAATTAATACTTCCAGATGTCCACGCTTAGTCTCAATCGTTTACTAAGAAATTTATTAGCAATATTACACATAACACCTAAATAAAACTTTATTTTTAGACAAAAAATTAATCTATTTATAATTATTAAGTGAATATAATGGAGATCAATATAATTAAGATGAAAAAGAAGAATGTGTTATACTCTATCCATATTTGTTTCATTACCAGTTCCCTCGCTGGTTTTGCTATCATCTGAAACATGGTCAGATACTGTGTTAGTAGCTTTCGGTATTTCTTGACACGAGTCAGCTCTTGAAATTTCTATTTCATTTATTTCGTCAACTCTGTTAACTATCGGATCATCTGTCACGTTAATGTAACAATTATCCTCGTTCGCATCGTTTAGACTTTCGTTTTGTTTACTATCGAATTCCGTAGGTTTGATTGAATCAATTGCAAAAACTAATACACTCGGGGGTTCGTAACATTTTGCATTGTTGACTAACGGATCTTTGTTCTCTGTAATAATTTCTTTATTTTCGATGGTTGCATTTGGTATAGTCGACATCGACAAAAACTGAAATGGGTGATGCGGTGTTTCTAACTTTTCTTGTAAAGTTTTTCTCTGTTCTATCTCTTCACCATCAGATAATATTTCGATTGGAGCTTCATCTCTTACTACTTCAATAACGTCATCATCTGAATAATTGCCTGACACTGCATCAATTTTTGCATCAATATGTGCACTTTTATCTTTATTTAATGGACCTGGGGATAATAAAAGAAAAATTAGTTTTTGGGCAGAAACTAAGCTTTGTAATTGAAAGTAGGTATTTAAATTGATTGTTATTGTCGTGTAAAAGGATAGGTTTGATTAAAAATGACAAACACCTCGATGATTTGAAATTTTATTTCAAAAAAAACCCTTTAGAATAGCTTTATATAACAATAAACAGAACGAAGTAGAAATATCGTGGAGAATAAAGAGGATAGAGTTAATAATTTGTGAATAAACATCTTTATTCAGCTCATGAAACTCTACTGCTCTAGTTGTTTCATAGTTACGCAAACATGACATAACATTATCAGTCCTATGATAATAATTAATTTGATGCATTTATCTTGCTGAAAATAATTCAAATAAATAACAGAATTTACTTAAATTTAATAAGATACAATAGTTGTGTCAAAAATGACAAAAATAACATATTTTATTACCGAAATCTTTGTCTTTAAAATATAAGTAATCTTTACCTAAATGGCGTATTATAATTAAAACTAAGTCAATATAACGGTGATAAGATCAAAATGTGTTGTTTACAAAAATATATTTACACTGATAAGAAATGTGTTTCTTATTTATTTACACGACATTGGCAAATTTTTGAGGACATAGTATTTTTACTCCCTACTCATGTCAGGTAGTCAGTAACATATGATTTTGCAAAATTATTGGATGTGTTCCCTAGTCTAGTCAGTGATGGAAATACAAGTTAACTGGGACTATTTCTATGAAAGGCCTGACATATTACAGTGTTTTTATTGAACTCGTATACCACTAATGGTTGTGTCTTCCAGTAGCGAAGATTTTTCCGTCGATGATGCGCACCTTGCACTTGCAAGCGTACGATACTCTCTTCGTGCATCGCCAGTAACTTCTCCCCTGGGTTCCGTACTCGCGGTGGTAGCGGTGACCGTATAGGATCAACACTTGCCCTCCTTTAGACGTCAGTAGGATCCGAGCTGATGGAAACCAATCATTAGTATAAACAAAATTTCATTTCTTAATATCACCAATTATGGCACAATGAATTTACGATACGTCTACACATATAATGATTTTTTTCAATAACATTTTTTGTAAATCAGGCCAACTGGCTGAAACTTTGGATTTTTTTATGAATGATAGCTAGCTTAGCTTAGGTCCCGGTGTTATTTACACATTTAAATTTAAAAACATACCATGAATTTGTTATGTAAGGTTTGCTTCAATGCTATGCTTAAGTTTCATAGAAATTTTAATAATTATTACAAAAAATAACAAACAATATATATGTACATATAATTTTATGTACCAGTGAAAACGATTACCTCCCACATATGATATAACATTCCATGCGTTTCTAATTCACTGGGCGGTATGACACATTATTTTATTTCAAACATTATCCTATTATTCGCAATTTCTAGCGTCACTATCAGATTTGTAAGACTTTCTTATTATTTTGTACGCAAACTACCCTAACTTCCACTGATTCCTAAAGAGGTAGGATGAAGTAAAATTGAGGTAGCATTTGATAATCATACAGGTATAAATAACGATATCAAAGAACTGCTTCAAGACGAAAACAACACTCAATATATACATAATATATATTACAATTGAACTACTTAAACGCCTTATAGTAGGTAATACTGTATTAGGTTAAATTATTTTCTTGATTATATCGATAGTTATGTGACTAGGTGGCCGGAGGAAGATATTCGTGCAATCTTCCATATTACCGCGGGGCCGGTTTCATGTGACGGATGGTTGTGGTCATTGTTCAGGG
>DWDW01002410.1:0-10261 GCA_018245635.1 Mimoniades versicolor eupheme
CCTACAACAAAATGGACTATTCGTCGTACAAATTTACTTACGTCTTGCATGTTAACACATGCAAGTTAAGACTTCGCTTATTTGAAATACAAGTGTAAGATATAAAAATAATTTGTTATCTACGACGATAACCCGATTCGTAATGTATTGCTCGCAATATAAAGTGAGATTGTTTCTTTATAATTAAGCAATGAAGATAAGGCTACATAGGCTACCATAAACTATGCCTATTAGCAAGCATTGCGAAATTGTCAAGGAAGGTTTCCTTGGAGCGTTTGGATTCGCACAAGAAACTCCTAAAATTGTTAGTCGCTTTATACTAATTAATAACGATACATTATTTTCCAGAGCGTTAACCGCTCTTACTGCATTATAGACTTTCACGTCACGTAATGTCCATGAAATAGAGTGTAATCTTAATTCACAGCTAATTGCATGGAATTCGCACTAACATTTGTCAATTGTTAGTCTAACATCTTAATATTGATTAGTTTTGATATTTCATAATTGTACATTATCTAATACTACTAATTTCAATTCAAACCTTGAAATGCAAAAAGCAAAACTTCGTTAGTAAAGGCGTGATAAACTTAAAAGAGTTTGTTAATTTCGAAATAAATGTGGCTAAAACGAAAGTAGAATATATTATATAAAACCATATCCGACCGCGGCCCATTGGATATGAAATACTCATACAATACATTCGTAATTTGTTTTCAGATAAACCGAATGGTATTCAGGAAAGTTAGCGAGCCGAAAGCAATACGAAACCACAGATGAATAAACATCAAAGTTGCATACTGAGCTTTGAAATTTTATATTCTCGCCGATTTCTGTGCTCTCACCGCAAAATACTTGGCGATGAGGGCACATCGCTTAGAAATAGTTACGAAAACAATACAACAGGGAAAATTCTGTTTGAGTTAGTTGGTTATCTATTCATATTTTGACTTATCTATGCATATAGTCGAACGCACAGCGTGAATATGAACACAGACTTAGATTATGATGATGATGATGATAAAGCGCCGTAATCGAGATAAAATAATATGAAACAAAGAATGTAATATAAAAATAATCGATATAAAATAAATAATATAAAAACCATAGATACGTCCCAACCTAGATATTTATTATAAATAGAAAACGAACGTAATCCAATAGAACTTTCTAGATTAAAATTTTTTTGTCCATAACTCATGGCTGAAGTAAGTCTATACTTACATTCATATCGCTACAAAATTACTATAAAGCAAGTCAGGCATCCGTTTACAAGAAAAAAGACAGTAGTTTATTGGTCTATAAAATCATGGCAGTTACATTATTGAAATGTCTGTACAGTTTCCTCTATTAAAATGTTTCAGTAAAACTAGTGAAGGAAAAAGTAACAAGACGTCAAAAATAATACTACACTGTCACTTCGAATACATTTTAAACATGAACAGCATTTTAATAGTCTAATTAAAATATTATTAGCAGATAGTGCATTGCATGAATGTTATTTGGTGAGCCATCAAAGACTTGTTTATACGCCTAATGAAAATTATAGGATTTGGTAACCAAACGTACTCACCCAAAATTGATAATAAATAATCAATACCGCTTCAAATGCTCACATTTCAGGATAAATGGGTCAGGGGTGTCTGGAACTGGAATGCCACAAACGGCTTTGTACCAATGACGTAGATACCGTCGTCGCCATTAGTTTGCAGCGACATGGACGTGTTTGTTATTACAGATCGAATCTATCGCCGCTACTAATGATAGAGCTGGAGAATATCGTGTGAAAGACGTAGTGAATGGGATTAAGAGGGACGCTTATATGGTTTGTGTAGAGTTCTAGAGCGTCGTATGTGTTTTGATAAATTAGCACTATTAGGGAGCAGGCGTACAAACTCGAACTCTACATTTGTCTATTCTCCGTCCTTAGTGTCGCATCGAAGTATATCGAAATCTATTGTTTATGTATGGTTTAGTATCTCTGTGTAAAGGACCATAAACGTTTGAGAATGCACTCTACTTTCCTTATAAATGAAAATTACCTCAAGTAATAAATTCGCATGTCAACAGTTTGGTCATGTACAAAGAATGAATGATAAAGAAGCCAATCAGATTTATAAAGTCAATATACATTCAATAGTAACTGCTCGTGATATTGTTTAAGCTCGGATATAGTTTTAGAATTGTTATCGCGTCATAATTATAAGCGTCTCTAACATCTTAGGAATAATAGTTTGTGGGTTTTTAGCATACGTATTACTGTTTTATATAAATCATTCTAATCTTTATAGAATTTTATATATCTGCGTCAATATGTCTGTTCTGTGTAACTATGTCTGCGTCAATATGGTTTTGTCAATATGTCTGTAATGTGTCATTTCTTTTCAGTTCAACTTCGTTGGCAAGCTGCTGGGCCCAAAGGGCAATTCTCTGAAACGACTACAGGAAGACACCATGTGCAAGATGGCGGTCCTCGGACGGGGGTCAATGAAAGATCGCCAAAAGGTCACTTATAACCTACTTATATCCTTATATCCATTCCTCGCTATTCTAAGAGTCGACAAAATCCTAATTACATGATTGTTACGAGCTGGGATTCGTATAAATAAAGTATGCCGATTAAAAGTAGTAGGAGCACAATTTATTAATTAATTACTTCGCAAAAGTTACACTTAATTCACTCTGATAATTGTATCGCCTATGATGGACGAATGTTCTGGAATGCTTATCCAGAAACATCGCGTTCCAGATTATTCCATTAAGTGTAGTTCAGCTACTCGACACCAGAGGGCGCCACTGTCTTGAATGTTGTAGAAAGTACTAGAAACTTCATTCCGTCGTTTTACGTATATGCGCGGTTCGAAGTTTCTGGTTATGACTAGCATTATTATTTTTTTATATTACGTTCGTTCGTGTTGTACATTATGCTTACTTGAAATACTACAATGTTCAAAATGTGTCAATGCAAACGCAGGTGTACATTCACGCCTATATCGCGCCGAAGAGGCAGGCACAGGAGAATAATCACATACACGTTTCAGCAATGACGTATACGAGCGCAGAGTAACACGATAAATAATTGCTAATTAACAAAAATGTTAAAAGTCTTATCTACCTGACAAGACTTAAAATTTCACATTCATGACTTAACGTTCGTGAAATAACATTTAAACAAAAACACGAGTTTCATCATCAGATGTTCTTAACTTTACCATATTCTCGGTCACGGACGCATTGGTGATAACAGGAGGAAGAACTTCGCGTGTCCGGCGACCCCAAGTTCGCGCACCTGTCCGACGAGTTGCACGTGGAAATCAGCGCGTTCGCGACACCAGCGGAAGCTCATGCCAGAATCGCATATGCGCTAGCCGAGCTCAGAAGATTCCTCGTGCCGGTGAGTTTTACCTGTGAAAATGTCGTACTGCCAGATTCGATTCCCTGGTCAGGAATAATGTGGCTTAATAAATAAGAGTTTAAAAAATTGTACGGCTGGTAGGGAATGCCAACAGGCATTAAGTCTGTCCGTTTTGTAAACTATCTCTAGGTAAAACAATAAAGATTGACTAAATAAACAATATTTAAAAAATCCTATTCATAATAGTACAACGCAAAAATTAAAAATAAGCGTGTATTTCGAATAATTTTACTCGTAACGTGGAAAAGCTTGCGATGTAAATGAATTTAATTGAAAATAATAACACGAGTCAAAACCAGGGCGACATATTACAAATTTGGATAATAGATTTATTGATTGCTGTGAAATGTAATTTAAATGAATAATTTAAGTGTATGCTCGGATATTGATTCAATGTAACATCACTATTACCTCTCCTTTGCATACCATAATATTTCCTTGACAGGTGCATTAAAACGAAATATAAAATATTGTATGTGGCGTTCTTTAAGTAAACAATTCTCTTTGTGCAGTCATCCGCATCTACGAGTATTTACAGTGAAAAGCAGAAGTTTTATTTTAAAAGAAATATTTTCTACACATCACTTGCACAACATGACATACGTCCAGAAAAAAAATGGATTTCGTTTGTAGACTCTAGAGTGATCTATCAGTGCAAATAAATCTTTGTTTTTCGAATATCGAAGAAATGACACCTAAAATGAGTCGTTAGAACAGAGAGATCATCTAAAATGAAACAGTTATGAAAGTAAGGGCAAACATAATGACATTAAGTACGAGTACTAAATAAGTGCTCGGCGTTGAAGCTCAAATCTTACTCGAAATCTCATTAATCATTAATAATACCTACGATGTTTCAGAGCTATTTAATTAAGCTCGCTGCTAATTGAATTCGTTGACGGAAAGTTGTCAAGTTCACAAGTTCAAAGCAGTTTCCTTAGCAATTCTATGAGTGACGGATTGAGTTATTCCTTCCACCGTCAACGAGGAAACGAGACAAGTAATTTTTCAACCAGATTAGTTAAATATTTAACTTTTTTCGGTATATCTATAACTCTTTAAAATAAAACAAACCATTTAGCGATAACATTGGTATCTACCATCAAAGCTATTAAATTGTCTATGGCATTATTATTTTTGACGTTAACAGCTATAAAAGAAGTGTTACCAGTGTCAGGTTTTTTTGACGTTTGAAGTACTTCACGAGTTTTCGCAATAAATATATTACCGTAGACGCAAATTATTATTAATTAGAAATAAATTTAGTGAAGATCTAGAAAAAAAATAGACGCTGAATCTTACAGCACTTAACAAATGTATTACGGAGAATAGACAAAAATATATGTTTATCCAATCGCATAATAATTTTCAGCAGTAACATTAAATAATTATTGTGGTAGAGCGATACTATTAAGTTTCATCTCTTTGTTACTTTGATCGTTCAGTAATTCGTGCTCATTATATTCCAACAGTTACCTCGTAACATTCGCAACGTTAGCTTTTAACTTATTATTTCGTATGAGCAAATAAGAAAAGTACAAAATTTCATAGCTTATCATGAGATTTTCGATGTGTCATGAATATTTTCGAACGACTTTCGAATATTAACGATGTTTATCAACTAAGATTGATGTCGAGCACTTTCCACGTTACAATGAATTTTCAATCTTATGCTCTTAATGATAAAGTACATTCAAAAAACATTTATACATTGTAACATAAGCTATAAAATAATTCAACATGCATGTCTCGAGAGTTCCATAACTTGAGTTTACGATATGGCTCGTAAATATAAGTTAAAACAATTTTCGAAGTGGCAACATTCTACCTAAGTGTTTTCGCACCTTAGTAATCGTCGTTAGAAAGTAAGCATTATAAATCAACCCTTACAGAATGAACCATCTTTAACGGATTGTATTTGTAAACAATCAACTTACATTAAATTTCTATTCCCGGTATTTTTTTCAAATCAACGCTATTGAAACTGTCCGCATTTAAAAACAAAATACTCCGCTCATTTTTAATGAAAATTTTTCATTGAGTCCACCATCTCCCTACGTAGCAGCATAGCATTATGCCTCCAAACATTTATAAGCATCGGCCCATGTTGAGGTCTTATTTTAAATAAATTATTCAAAATCAAAATCAATTATTTATTTCATTAGTATTACTTAAATAAACTGCCTGTTTTGCATGATGCATCCGCTTACAAATTACCAACTTTGGAAGATTCTAAATAATTTCCATAATCCCTCGTTTCATACATGAAAAAACGATTACAAACCTAGATAACACTTGCGACGTCTCCATGTAAATGAAATGGAAATATATGTTGATATTTGTCTCTGTTGGAAATTGAGCTCATTCCCGGCCGAGCACTCAGTGCCATTGGACCAATGACCACTTTTATTGCTACTTAATTAAATAACAACCCGACAATGCAATTCAGATGGATTATTCGAACCAACAACAATACGCAAACAAACGATAATGAAATCCTACAAAGAAAAGTATACATTACTCGTACAATTTGAAAAATCGTATTATACCTGGAACAATGTCAAATTTGTTCCGCGTCTGGCGTACCTTAATTAAAAATACTTGAATTATTTATTTACAACTCCAATTAATTTGTTGTGCGTTTTCCAATTATTAATTCCGTTGTTTCATGTCGTATGGGAGTTTTGTTTGATATTATCACAGCGGATTACGCACCCTTTATTGATACAAAAGATTAAATTTTTAATGATACAGGTGGTACCATTTTTTTTTCGTTATGATGTAGATACGTTTTTAGATTATGCTGGCGGCCATTTTTATTTATTAGTTTCGAATAAGGCTTTATCCTTTTTTCCTTTTTCCTGTTTTTGCCAATTGGTATATTATTATACATAACGTTAATTATATTATTGTTCAAAAAACATAAAAGATATTCTGAAATGCTAAACTATTTATTTGATTGTTCAATACGAGTGAAATTTAATATAAGTTCGGGCTATTAATGTGGCCAATGGATTTTACATATGCTGAATCTTTTGACCTAATCAAAAGTCAATTAAATAGTTTATGGAAAGTTAAAAATTATTTCGTTTATGTTTAATTTACTTTTATCCAGGACTACAATGATGACATCAGACAAGAGCAGATGTTAGAGATGCAGATATTGTCATCTCAGAATGATCAGCGGCGGCTGACGCCTCCAGAATCTTCTAGAAGCGGCAGCGAGGAAGCTTTGCCACTCCGTGATAATGCGCACAAGACAAGGGTATGTACATATTTAGAAAGCGCTTGCCTAAGCACATGCTATCATGCTAGGTTCATAGCACGATTTAAAGCGCTCTGATCCTTGATCAAAACACACGTAGCTCTTATTAAAGCGCTCGTAGCCTTTACCTAAGCGTAAACATGCTAGGTCGTAGCACGATTTAAAGCGCTGTTATTCTTGATCAAAACACACGTAGCTCTTATTAAACCGCTCGTAGCCTTTACCTAAGCGTAAACATGCTAGGTCGTAGCACGATTTAAAGCTCTGTTATCCTTGATCAAAACAAACGTAGCTGTTACTAAAGCGCTCGTAGCCTTTACCTGAGCGCTAACATTCTTGATCACAGAACTGATCAAATTGTCGTATCCTTAATTAAAACACACTCAGATTTTAACAAAACGGTGGCAGATATCACCTAAACGCTGACATTAGTGAACGTTACCCTATTCAAAACGTTCTCACTCCTAATCAAACTATTCGTAGTCCTAACCAAAGTGTGATTAACACTGACGTCACAATCAATCACTGCGGCCATAGAACGCTAACCTGAAAGCTGTGTTGAACTGATGGTGCAGAAGTAACAAACGGATTCGAACCACGTGGAACAACCTGAACCTTACGACATTTACTTTTAACCTCATAAAGACTAAAATTGTAACGCACATCAATCATAAATGCCCTCATTTTATTACTACCCATACAGATAAATTTTGGGCATTAAGATTTATAGAACTTGAACATCATCATCATGATCATCACCATCAGGATATTCCCGTCTACTGTTGGACACAGGCCTCTCCAATAGCACGCCACTGTGAAATTAAATTATTATTAGTAATAGTTTTTATATCTTCACGCCAGGCACCTTACGGAGTAGGCTGAGATAAATGTTAAATGTGTGTATCTATCTTCACTGACATGATTTGTTTTTTAATAATGTTACAAGGATAGGGGTTAATGAGATAGACATGTAATGCCTGTGACAGTACAATAGTGGGAATAGATTGTAGATTTACATTAAATACGAAACCAGCTATATTATTCAAAGGGGTTGAACCCAGATTCGAGAGATAAAGTTCCGTTAACGTCAGAAACTGTTGCATTGAAGATAACAACCTTACTCTGTCCTTTGTGTGTGGTTTCAAAGAAAGCGCTTTATACAAATATAAGGCGAATGTGGTTCAAATGATAAAATAGGATGTACATATATATTGCAATATGCATCTAAATTTATACTCATATTTGTAAGATCTCCATAGTTAGACAGTTTTTAAGCAAGTGGGCTACATCGTAGGCTATATGTATGTATGTACCTTTATTATCATCAGATGAAAGTAGAGTCAAAATCAAGCTTAAGAAGATTAAAAAAACTTGACTGCCTCGTTGGTCGTGTTGGTTGCATGTGCGACTGCCGAACGGTAGGTCCTGGGTTCGGTTCCCGGGTCGGGCACTACTAAAATATTCTAATTTAGATTTTCTAGTAGTGGCTCGGAGTCTGGATACGTGCCCGGTATATTGCAATAGGCTCACCACCTATTCCATCGTGGGACTTAAAAATAACTGGTGAAACGCGGGAGTGTTCTAAATTCCTCTGCCTACCTCTTCAAGGATTACAGGCGTGATGTTACATAAAAAAAATTAAAAAAATACTTATTTTCATCAGTCCATATAGTTATTGCAAAACAATTTTTCTTTTTTATTATTTATTTAGCTGTATTTTACTTTTTTATACCAGGCGTAGAACAGATACTTTGCTTATCAAAGAAAAGTTTTACCTGGATGGGAATCTAACCCACCTCTTCTGACATAGCAGTTAAGTTAACTAGCCACTGGACAAAAATGATAGTCAGTCTGATCTAATTCGTAGTCAAACTAATAATAAAAGATAAATCCCGAAAGTCCGACATGCCAGTTTCTTTTATTAGGTTTTCAAATCAAAGCTGCTGATGCAAAGTAAGTAAGGCTTCGTATCAAACCAAGTTCTGATTAAAAATCAATAATAATCGTACCATCACGCCCGTAATGGCCGAAGAGGCAGACGGAGGATTGTAATGTACTTCTACGCTTCACCAATTACGTTCACGTCCTGCAATAGAAAAGGCGGTGAACACCGAACACAAATGCAGACTCTTAGCCACTACGAGTATTAGAAATTTCAGTTATAAAATCTAATTTAGAAAAATCCCATAATAGGAACCCAAGACTTCGCAATCAGCAGTCCCGCATTCAAGCACCCGACAAACGAGGCACTCAATCAATAATAAATACCTTAAAATCATAATCACATAAAAATATTACAACAAGTCTAAAAACAGTGTACAATTGTATAAGAAAATAACTACGAAAATTTTCAATAAAAATATACTATATTCAAGTAAGAAGTGTCTCTTATTGCGAAAAAGATAATAATTTCCTAGAACCCAGAAGCGAACGATACAATATCTTTGAGATCGGAAAACGTTGTACTGGAGATATAATCTTTCACTGAGATCTTTGTAACGGGCTGTTAGGAATGGCTGCGTTTGTATATACGAGTACTTTGTAAAGATATAATGAGCCATTCGGCTCGATAGATATTTTTCTAACTACGATTTCTAATTGAAATTTCTAATATTGGCTCGGAGTCTGGATATGTCCTCGGTGTTTTTGCCAACACTCACCACCTATTCCATAGTGGGACATAAACGTGGTGAAACGTGGCTGTGTACACTGTTCTGCCAACCTCCTCAGGAATTACAGGCGCGATGTCACACCCGTATAACAGTTTTCGGTTCGACATACTGCGATGGGTGAGAGATTAAGACGAAAGACCTCGTATAGGCCGAAACTAATCGGGCCATCCTGAAAAATATACGAGAGTTAAGTCAGTGAATATAGGTATTATCATGTCTTTATTCAAAGGGCGATATACACCAAATATGTATTAAGGTTTGAAGATGAACTTCACTTGCATAAATTCACCTGTTTTAGTCTATGTAGGTAGTCTTTATTAGTTAGTTTACGATATATACACTTATTATTACTTTAATTAACGATATGCATATGCATACAGTGAAACATTCCTTCCGCTCGTATTTAAACTATGTTTGTGATTAAGCATTCAATAAATTATAATTGGATAATGAAAGTAAAAAAAATACATTCGAATATATGTATATATGACTGGACTAGTTTATTGTCGATCGTTTCTTATTTCCGAAATTGTTAATATATCTATAAAAAACTATATTTATTTCTAACAATTCTCTTTGTGCCCTCAATATTGTGACGTCATCTGCTACATATGACGAGACAGACGTTGATGGAACCCACCGGCTTTAGTAACCGTGACAACTCCTCCGTTTCTGACATACGATTATCAGAAACAATTGAAATATGTAGGGTCCTAGAACTTTGATCATAAGATAAGAGAATTCAAAAAACCCGGTTTTGCTGCTTTAAAATTAAAAATTTTAGAGCAGCAAAACCGGGTTTTTTATTGAAATTTAACATGCACTTGTAATGTATTATTATGGAATAATTTTTGATATATCATTAAGGCTTTATAACAAAGGTCTCATAAACATTTAAAAAACGGCCTT
>DWDW01002411.1:0-10261 GCA_018245635.1 Mimoniades versicolor eupheme
GTGGGCTGAGATAGGTTGATGATGATGATGACGATAATGGTGAAATTGTGAAGATCTCGGCCTTCCTTCCTACTTTATGTACATTAAATTCATACCAGGAACAATCCAGCTGCCTTCCGGCATTTTGGCGCCAACTTCGATTCTACCGTACTTGAAGCTAAATGAATTTTTGGTGGTAATTTTTGCGGTTACGATTGGTGGGAGGATCTGAGGACCGAAGGCTTCTCGATAGCACTCCTTCGTTCCAGGAACACCTGTACATCTGATGGATTTCATGTTTTTACATTAAAGAAATTAGAATGTTATTGAATACTTGGTGGTCAACATATGCACGTATTTCAAAAAGAAATAAGTTGTGCAAGCTCTGTTGTGAACCATTTTGAATGATTTGATACGCAAACCTTTTTTAATTAACTCTTTGGAATAGTACGGTGGACTACTGTGGATTTATAAAATTTGTATGTTTCATGTTTAAAAATAAGGAAATCAGTAATTACTGTTCAGTTAATTGTAGCTTCTTCAGTACAGAATTGTCTCCGAAGAATGAATCTAATGTGACAGGTTTAATTGTCAGAATTCCATTGCTTTCCTTAATGTGGTCTCCATTAAAGAATACGTTGAAGGGATGGTCCTGAAAAGATAATTTCGTGATTTACAAATTTACGTTGTTTATTATTTAGTTCCGTTAGTTCTATAACATACGAGTACATAATTAGTTAAGTAAGAAATTTACAACATGCTCTGCTTTAAATCCTTTGGTTTTGTCTTAAAATGTTACCTGGCATCCTATATATTTTCGCGAATGTTTGACAGTTTATTTCCAATCAGTTGGCTATTTTGAGATTGTATTTATTCTCATTCGAGATTGTATAATTGAATTTTGCAATAAAACTAACCGGTTCCCCTGGAATTTTGACCTCTGGAGTCCAAATTTTCGTATCTAACTTCGAATTAAAGTTGTCTTCAAAAAGCAGCTGTTCCTTGCAGATGAAACCCTGCACCGACGCTGTTGTCTCGGATACTTCGCAAGGGATCATGTGGACATTGTCTGATATCGGATATCCTGGAATGTGGTGATGAAAACTCTCTTGAAATTCACTTGTTTAAATTGTGTAAACGTAATAGTTAAGCGTATAACTAAATATTAATCATTTGTGCGTGATATCACGCCTGTAATCCCCAGAGAGGTAGGCAGAAGAGTGCAGTACACTCACACGTTTCACCAGTTACGTTTACATCTCACTGTGGAATAGATGGTGAGTCTATTGACATACACCGGACACAATTTACACTCCGACCCACTACTGTAAAATCTAAATTAGAAAAACCCAATAGTGTCTGACCCAGGATTTGAACCAAGGACCTCCCGGTTGTCGGTCGCACTTGCCTCCAACATAACCAACGAGGCAGTCGATCATTTATTCAATTAAAAACATGGAAATTTGGAGCTTATTCGCAAATATCGGTGAATATTGACTGACAGACGCTTTTAAAATAAGCGTCGAAAACCTTAACTTATTAAGACTGCAGCACAATTTTATTATATACAAGCAGACGCGTCCAACGTTGGTCCAACAGTTTGTAGTGAATATTTTGGTTATAAAATAAAAATAAGAAATCTATTGTAAGCGTGTTTCAGTGTTTTAAATGTTTGAAAAACGTACGAGGGTTAAATTATTAGGATATTGTTCATAATAATTAATGATATCTTTATTAAAAAATTTCAAGGTTTTTGTAGGAAGGAAGGAAGGACGACTTATTCCTCAGTCCTACCCAATACACACAAAAAAAATCATAAAAATCGGTCAAACCATTTCAGATGAGTTTAAATACTAACACTTTTAACTACTAACATTTTTATATATTACATTTACTAAATTTATACATTTAAGATACATATTAGAAGCTGGATTTTAAATATGCTAAATCTTTAAATAACGGAGTAGTATTCGTATATATAAAAAAGTTGCCCTTGATTACGGTAGTTAAATATGTATATCATATTAATTAAGGTCATTTTTCTATCCTACTTGAGTATAATCGTCTGCTTTTGCTGATCCCGTGGCAAGCCAAGCTTATAAAGATTCCTTTTTCAGTCAGCAGTAAAATCATTTAGCTTGTTAGACTATTTTGGGTGCCTATTAGTAATCAGAACGTTACTTCTAGTGCGATCTGATGGTATAGATTGAAAGTGTGATGTATTCGAAAAGTCTTTCGGATTTCCTTAAAGAACCCCGCCTTTGTTTTTGTCACATAAAAATGAAATAAAAGATAAAGTCGAAAGAAATGTGGCGACATAAACGTACATATGTGGATGTAACTTTTTGTCAATGTTACATATATAGATAATTAAAATAAACGTTATTAAATAACTATAATGTTTTAACAACCGCTACAAACGTCGGAACTAATGATAACAGACAGTGAATGCATTATGTTATTGGAAGATCCATTAGATTTAATTACAATAGTCATTATGTCAGTTATTTAAAAATGAGGAGATAAAACATAACTGTTTTTATTACTTATCTGAGAGTGTAATTAAAAATAAATTGGTAACCAAATCTGTTTACAATTATAGATAAATAAAGATCATTTGGTTTTATGCGACGGTAAATAGATAAAAATTCTATTTAAAATAAGCATTGATTTGCTAAAAAAATTCAATCGTCATAATTTTATAATAATACTATTTAAAATTCTGTTTTTGTTCTATTTTAAATATATTTGGATATTTGCATAAATAGATAAACAGATGTTGATGAAGATCGATACGGTATAAATTCATGAAAATATATCTTGAAATGATAAAAAAAATTATATTTACAAACAGAATTACCGTTGGAGTAAACCGGCTGTACAAAGCACCATATTAAATTCACCATTAATACTAGAAATTTTTTTGCGAAATGTAATGCTTCCATTTTTTTTTTCGAAAATATTTCACATTGTATAACTAAACAGACAACCAATATGTTCGATTCTCTGTAGTCTACTAATGAATGTTGAACATTACTACACATTAGCTAAATACTGTTACGGATGTTACGGATGAGGCAAACGGCTAGTAATAGTCATTGGTTTAGTGGTTTAGTTTTCCACGTATCAATCCGTTGATGTGGAGTTCGAATACTGGCGCGTACCTGTGACGACACAGAGTTACGTATGTTTTTATGTTTAAATATAGCAAACTATGAAGGTAAAGGAAAAAATCGTGTGAAATCTGTGGCCCTAATTTTTTCTTTTTCTCTCATTATGTAAGTAGATTTCAGTCTTACCAGTAGACCGGTGAGAGTTGCTGGTGGTGATAGCGAATTTCACTTGGTACTCTATCAATTGTAATTATTATAGCATCAAACTGGCCACAGATCCGTTGCTATTCGTGAGTGCCAAAGAACGACTTGTTATTTTTATCAATTTATTCTTTTACTTGCGGCGTTGGTAGGTATTTCATTCAGGAAAACCTTGATCTGGTTAAAAGTGTCAATACATTTCCTTTATCTTATTGCCTTGCTACACCTATATATTTAATTACAGAGAGAATAAATCGTAACAGGCGAACATGTATAAATTTAAGTATATATATAACGTAAACGTAACATCACGCCTGTAATCCCTGAAGAGATAGGCAGAGGAGTGCAGTACACTTCCACAATTCACCAGTTATGTTTATGTCCTACCATGTAACAGGTGATAAGTCTTTTTCCATGCACCAGGCACATATCCAGACACTACTAGAAAATCTAAGTTTAAAGAATTCAATAGAGCTCGATCGGGGATTTGAACCCGGGACCTATTGATTGGTAGACGCACTTGCAATCAACACGACTACCAAAGCTGTTTTTACGTCTATACATATATGTACCTACATATAAATGTTCGAATATATTGTGATACTTCAGTTTTAAAGTTTGGATATTTTTTAAATACATAATTATAAGTCAGTATTAATTAAAGTACTCGTAGTTAAATTCAGATGATTATGCTTCAGATTTCAATAGAGGTACAGGGGCAGTAAAACAAAATATTGAGTTACAAAAAGTTGGTATTCAGAATCACAGACTACAGAGCATATACCCTTACGTAGTCAACCCTCATCTCAGGGGTGAACCAGGACGGGGACCAATCGTCCATGTGGTACCAGAAGGAGACCATGCTCTTCCTGCTGTTGTTCTTCCAGGGCTTCTCGGGGCCGTCGGGGAAATCTTGGATACCGCCGACACGGAGACCAATCGACACGTAGAACTGAAAAGCAATTTGAATATTCTAGAGATTGAGCTGGAATATTTAAAATATTTCTTATTATTATAATGCTTTATTTATTAACGAATCACAATTTGCCATATCTCTGATCTACCAGTGCTTTAAGTTTCGTTTACAAACAACATTATTATTATTCAGTACACGGATGAAATGATTCGATGGACAATAATGGAATGGCATCAATAATTTTACACAACAAATTCACGGCATTGGAGTTACCAATTTTATAGTCCATACCAAACTAAGATTAGACTGTACTAGATTACTTTTCTGAATATATTCTTAACTAGCTAAATTTGTACTCAGGCACGGAACAGATTTTCGTGCTCATGATGTTAGCATTTGTCTTGGGTGGCAATCGAACTACCACCACCACAACCACCAGAGTCAGCGTCCTAGGATCAGAAACTATTGGACGAACAGACCAGTCATTCATAACATTATTTGGTGGAGCATTGTTGGTATCCGTGTCGGGGCGGAGTAAGAATACATTCCCAGTGCCGGAATACAGGGTGTTGCAAGAGGCGACTAAACTAAGCGCTGGCAGATCGCGATACGGCACGGTTTGCTTAGGCACAGCTAAATTCCTAGAAACCCTATGGGTAGAAAGAAGCATAGGCGGTGTGAGAAGCTATGCTCTGCGATACCCAATCCGCATGTTCTGCGTGGGGCATAAGCACATAGAAAAGACATATGTCCAGCAATAGACTGCAATAGGGTGATGGTGATACAATGAGCAAGACTGGGTAAGATGTTCTTTGCTTGTTTCTGTTGTATATTTGTTTACCATCTCATCCAGAGGCGCCATCAACGAGCCCCTGCTCCACAAAGCCGCATGTGGAACGCTGTGTTCTCTGCCGCTGGCAGCGAAACCCTCACCGGGGCTCACGCTTCCATACATCTCGCCGTCGACGTAAAGATCGATACCGTCTGTAAGTAAACGATTTATAGTTATTTATCTATATTATGTTTACAGAAGGAGATGATTTTGATGAGAGATGGGATGAGATGATGAGAAAAAATATTAATGTAATTTGTTGTTGCTAACGTAACGTCACGCCGATAATCCCCGAGGAGGTAGGCAGAGGAATGTAGAACAGTCCCACGTTTCACCAGTTACGTTTACGTCCCACTATGGAATAGGTGGTGAGCCTAATGCCATACACCGGGCATACATCCAAACTCCGAACCACTACTAGAAAATCTAAATTAAAAAAATTTAGAAGTGCCCGACCCGGGAATCTAACCCAAGACCTCCTGATCGGCAGTTGCACTTGCAACCAACACGACCAACGATGCTGTCTTTGTTTTTGAGCGAAAAAAAAATGTAGTTGCAATTTTTATCAGAAATTAAAATATAAACCAATGTTTAATTTCCAAACAATATTTGAATAATTTACTCTTGGGATGTTTATTTAAATGTTATAATGAGCTACAAAATACATGGCAAAGCCGCTTTAGTGAGATATTTAAAGAGCTTTTGCTCTTATACCTGGCTTCCAAACCATGGTGTAGTTGTGGAAGTCCTTGTTCCAATTGTCAATACCGATTTTCTCTTTCAACAACTTGGACCTAAATGGTTCCTTGTCAGAGAGAACTGGACCGCCATACAGCTTCTTGGCATAGATCGTATTGCCTTTAGCAAAAGCTACCCTCATTATGCCAGATTCGTAGCGATGCGCGCCGTAAGCGTTGTCTCTAGGCTCAAGGTTCAATTCTGAAATTTAGAAGGGTATATATCTTCACTTATGTAATTGGTAATAACAACTAAATCAGTATTTTCACCTGGTAATATTCTGTCATTTACCTGGTACAAGCCAGCTACCAGAAGGTAGTTTGGCTCTTATTTCAACTTTTCCGAATTTAAAATTGAAATTTTTCTTCGTGTTAATCTTTCCAGTGATTATAGGTGGAATAATATCAGCGCCTGACGCAACTCGACTGCATTCCCGAGTTCCTACTAGACCAGTACACCTGTAATTACGTAGGTAATGTAAAATATATAAACGTTTATCGTAGTTCGCTGTGTTACCTGTAGATTCAAATTTTAAATTGATATGCAGAAAACGACATTTGCCGTTTATTGAATTCGGTATGTAGCAATAATGTTCAATATCTTTCTTCTTTGTCATAGAAGACTTTTTCCTATATTTCTATTGTAACATCACTGCAGTAAAGTTAAAAAGCGAGCTGCATTCATTAAGAGACCTGTGTTTCCAGAATGGTAACCAACCTGTCAGTCAAATCTAAAGCTTCGTTGGTAAATCCTTCACGGTAAACTTGTTCAGTTATCAAAGGTGTAATGACCAATGAACCGCTTTCCAGTTTTAGTGTCTTATCCGGAACGTAAATATTGAAAGGATGATCCTGTAACAATTAACACAATCGTTAACACCAGAATTAGTAAAAATACAAAATATCGGTAGAATACACACAAGTATGTGTCTGCAAATATGTAAAAAATCATGTGTGTCTTCCCCACATGTCTTCTCCAATTCTCATGGAAATACGTTTTCAACTCTTTATTTGTCTGTCTCCAAAATCAGTTGTTTTCGAATAAAAGAAATAAACTACCTATTCCTCTTAAAGCGCTTGTTTTACTGCCGTTTATTGACTTTAACACGACTGAAGGAAAATCTAAAAAAGGATAAGGGTTTTGGACTTGATTTAGAAACATGTCAGGAACTGATCTAAATCAAGGTGAAGTACAATATCTTTGAATGGTCTAATCAAAAAAAAATAACAATTTGTTTTAATTGTCCTAATGTAAGATTCTTTATCTGTCCATTTTATAGGTTTTTATCTTCTGCTGAATCCAAAATTAAAATGTGTGTTTTATATACGAGTTGATGGAATTCGAAGGACTGTCAGTTGACCTGACTCTTACATTTTTACATTTAACTATGACTAATCTTGCAAATGGTCTTACTAAATATGCATTAATATAATAAACATTATCATCTTTTAGTAGTAGTGGATGTACTACATAAAGTAATTAAACGATGGTATTTTTAGTCATAATATTTTAATAACTATAATTACAATCAATTGATAATCACATGTTACAGTCAAATATGATAATATAATAAATACTATAATATGTATTCAAGCATTACCTAATGAAACCTTTCTTTTATTTGTTATGCCTTATTCAACACTCCACATTTTTTCTATATTTTGGTCTATAATGTGAATACGTCTTAAAACATACCTACTTAAGCGCAAGAGGAGATACTGTAAAGAAAAACCAGAAATGACATTCTCAATTGCTTGAATGGCAAGTTGAAGCATAATAATTATATGTATAATAATAATTCGGAATCTAATTATTATAATACATATTATTCATTTAACGCTCTAATGCTGATAAATAGTAGCTTCTATGTCATGCTTAAATGTTTCAGCAGGAATGTTTTTTTGCTTCTTAAAGACAGAGTTTATATTACTTAATAAGAACTGTCCTCAAGATTTTCAAATCGAGAATTAGTCGCTGCCATGAAACGTCCAAATGAGTCTGTGTCTTTTTGAATTCTTTTTAGAGATTTCGATGTTTCTTCTAATTTTTCCTTAAGCGCTGCTATTTCATCTACAAGATTGCGTATTTCTGTAGTAAGTTCATTTATTTCTGACGTTGAATCAGTGTTAGTTTTATCTCTTGAGGATTCTTTTCGATGATATTTCGGTTGAGAATCCTTGTTGCGTGTAGTCCTCGACTTACTTCTACCCTCGAGTCTTTTCTTCCTCTTAGAGCAGCATAACCGACATACGGATTCCTATTGAGTATAGAAGTTCAGTCACAGGCCTTCATAGAGTAATATTACTAGAAATACATTGATACCTTTACCATTATTAAGTGAATGGTTAATTTATTATAATTTATGTTCATTTCCTTTCGGCAGCTCTATTTTAATATAATTTATACATGTACTGGTGATAGTATGTTACCATATCACTAGAAAATTTGCTCAAATAGTCTAGAAATTCTTAATAGAAAACATCATTTTAAATCTACTTATTATCAGTATTCTGTAGTTCTTTGTGTTGCTATAAATATGTCCAGATACTAACTTCACTTGATTCAAAGTAAGTTATAATTTGGATTGTAAATAAAAAGCTGAATAAGTACACAAAAATAAACTTAAGAAAACTAACCGGTTCACCAGGGAATTTCAGTTCTTTCTCCCAGGAGGTAAGTTCATTGATGTTCTGCTCATCAAACTCTTCTTCGAAGATTAGAACGCCCCTACAAATACTGGCCACGTCTTGGACCTGAGTTTGTGACAGCTCGCAAGTGATTGCTCTCTCCGTGGTACCTTTATTAGAATCCACAGCCACACCAGTGCTTGGATCTTTATTTATGTTCACTGGGTTACCCTGTTCGTCAACGAATCCTGTAAAACACGTTAACATTAGTTTATTCAAAATTGCATTAGTGTCTTCGAGAGTCCAAACATTAAATGTTGATAGTATAACATGGTTTTAGGTCGTCAAGGTTTTAATAAAAAGTACTTCGCAGATAGAAACTTCAGTGAACAGAATTTTTAACAGAAATACGAACTTAAGTCATAATTTTATCATTTGAAATTTATTTACCAGTGACTTCCCATTCGCCGTTATCTTGTCTGTAGCCAAGACCGTCCTTGATGACGTATGTCCAAAAGTAGATTTTGTCGCCGATTCTCAATACAGCGTTCCTATCTCTGAACGTCCATCTTCCATCTCTAACCTTGGTTATGTCTCTCGACCAGTAACCCCCTTCCAGGCCATCCATCTCCTCATTGAGTTTTCCATGGAAAGCGAAAAGTGAGAAACCCTCATCTGGAATAAATATGATTAACGTGTGATATAAGATATCTTCCTAATTTAATTAGGAAATATTAGCATCTGTTACGTAGTATTGTATCTATGTATGTGAACACTGCATAAATTCTAGACAGACACGCCAAATCCTTGGCAGTTTACCTTTGAAATATCAGAGCCACCGCAAAACCTGCATTTATTAAGCAACACGAAGTATTCTTTAGCTGTTTTCCTCATACCCCAGTGTTTATCGTGAGGTTTCATTTAACAAAATTGATGCAATGTGCCCTATAACCAGTTTTCTAATTTTCAGTTTTTGCATTTTAAAATTGATAGCAAATTTTGATATTAGGGAAAATGTAAAAAAAAGTAACATCACGCCTATAATCCCCGAAGAGGTAGGCAGATGAATGTAGAACACTCCCACGTTTCACTTGATGTAGATAATATACATAATTTAGGCGGAAGTGTACATAATGTAAGCGAGATATGAGTAATCCCAATGAGAGGATTTCGAGGGTTTTAGTAGTCATTAAATTCTGAATTGAAATGGATTTAACTACGGGCACAAGTCATCTCATTTGCATAGTCTTAGTGAGAGAGTGTTTCGATTACAGCATGTCATTATTCTGATATAATCCATATATAACATAACATAACGCCTGTAATCCTCGAAGAGGAAGACAGAGGTACACTTCGATTACTATTTAGTTACATATAGTTACGTTTGCGTCCTATTATAGAATATTGAAAGTGAGAGTATTGCTACAAGGTTACAAGGAATTTCAAATGAGGACAACTGGATAATACCTGACACGGGGATCGAACTCAGGATCTCTGCGACAATAAGGCAGTCAAATTGTAATATGTATGTATGTATTATACAGCTATATGATAATTAAAATCTAGTACACTGTTCAAATTTTAAATGGGCTAATATGTTTGCCCATTATGATCTATAATTATGCCCTTATCCCTTTTCAATTTGTGAAAACACCTGTGTTCAACAGTGGAAGGGCAATAGCGTTCATGATGATAAAAATAATTGTCGATATATTCGTATTGAATAATATTGCGATTGCGATTGTACACATTTTTACAACTTCAAAGATGTTTTTTGTTTCATCATCATCATCATCATCATCATCATCAGCCCACAGCTGTCCACTGCTGAACATAGGCCTCCCCTAACGCGTGC